>VOMN01072140.1:0-37767 GCA_014899125.1 Orchestia grillus | reverse complement strand
CACGATTTGTTCATTTTTTAATGGGAAGAGACGACCGGATCGTGGAATGCTTGAGTAGAAGCTGCGTGGTATAAATTTATAACGTGTGTTGATACGTGCTAATGTGTGTGTGCTCGTGTGTGCGTGGTGCGCGTGTGTGCACAGTGGCTTGTATGTGTGCGTGTGTGTGTGTGTGTGCTTGGGTGTGCTCGTGTGTGCATAGTGGCTTGTTTGTGTGAGTTTTCTACCTATGTGTGCGTGTGTGTGTGCGTATGTGTGATGGTGGTGTGGGTGTGTATGAGTCAGAAACGCAAATGCGTGTAGAGTAAAGAAGAATGATTGGGATTAAGCGTTTAGGTTGAGAGAACAAGTCTATCTATATGTGTAAATGTCTATGTGATCTTCATTTTAGATTATACATGAAAACTAAGAATAATTTGTTCTGTTTATTTTCCTACAGTGATAATGGAAACTTTTAATTCCGAAACGTATGTAAATTTTATGGAAGATCTTCTCCGCTGCGCTGGCTTTTATCCTTATCTTGAGTACAATTCTGAAATCAGTAAATACAAGTTCATCTTTTTTATCAAAATGCCTCATCAATAGTCTCCTTTCCGTCAAAAATAAAAAACTTCATTGGAAACGAGACGAACCACGGTTTTCGAATATTATCCTTACTTTTTTTAAGTGCAGAGCGTTTCAGTTTTAGATGACTTGAAATTTACTCTTTCTTTGTTAATTAAAAAGAGTTCAGCAAACGTTCGATGAGTTTCCTGAGGTTTTTGTATCCCGAAGAAGGCTGGGAATCACCGTCTTGCAGTAGAATCGAGCATCAGTGGGTTCTGGTAACTAAAATAAGAGAACAAAACCGACAGAATTATGCAGGGAATTCTTCAGAACGAAGATGTCATCTATAATTGTGAAAGACAAAATTTCAGCGTAGAGCAATACTGTATTTATGCTTGAAATTTTACATCTTTTCATACCGTTCCCTCTAGTGAATTATAAATTTTAGATCCTTTCTTGAGCTTGAATTCGAAAATCCCGTTCTTTCAATGTTCTTTGAACCACGCTACGGGAAAGAATAATTTAATGGAGTATTGACATTCATACATGAATTATGAGTTTACATTTGAGCTGAATTATGTACTGCAGTCGAAGGTCTTTTTTTTAATTTTACCCTCTCATTTTCCGAAGGGAATCTTTTTCATTAATGCAATACAAATGTATTTTATCTACTGATTATTGAAAGGGTATAAACTCTTTGGTTTTCTAAAGTTAGAAGCATTTCCCGACTTCAGAAGACTTCCATTCTGTCCAATAGCGAATAAGCATTCCGGGCAAGTGTGAAAAACCAAATAATAAAGAAAATAATTTCTTTATGACTCGAATTTTTTTAATTTTATGTTTTGTAATTATCACTATTAGAGACCTACTAACGGGGCAGTCATCCTGATTTGTTAGACAAAAGAAAATACACTCACATAGCTGCCAATCATTTTAATAAACTTACTATTTGTCAAGCTATAAAATGCAACGTATCAAAATTTGAATTTTTATACCTCTCCTGACCACGTTTTACTACATATATTCGAAGGTGATGAATACATTGAAACACTGCATTTCATAGTGAGACAGTAGTTTTTATTAAAATGATAGGTAGATGTTCAAGTTTTTAACACGCACAAACTAGAAGAGTTTTGCAAGGTTGAGGAATTGTAAAAGGAAAAAATCATCATTGGGTACGACTGTTAGCCTAAAGCCTAAATTACTGGAAAACCCCGCTTCCCTCACCCACTCAGGCTTCCCCATTTTTTTCCCTTTCTTACTGCACGTGCGAAAGGTATACGTTTCTGTCGATCCCCTTTCCGCCGGAGAGAAAAATTTCCCCATCTTTTTTCCTTTCTTACTGCACGTGCGAAAGGTATATGTTTCTTTCGATCCCCTTTTCGCTGGGGAGAAAATTGACAAACGATTTCATCAGCTCGTTGGGGCCCTCTCGAAATATCGCTGGCCATGTTGCGCCGCTACGGCATCCGGTTTTTGGGACGGACTCGACTGCGACGGATCGACTTCAATCTCGTTTATGTTCGCACGGAATTCAATTGCGGCAATTCGAGCGTACGCAGAGGCGAAGGCGTCGCTGCGAGAAGCTTGTTTTTCATCTCCATGACCCGAGTCAAAGTTTTCTTAGGAAGGAGACAAGACAAAAACTTTTTTGCGAGCGTTGACCTAACTTTGGAGATCGAGTGACTGCGGAAGTTAGGCGCAACGGCCTAAGTGATGGAGGAAGACGCATCAGGCTAGGTGATATCCGTAGCTTTCACGTCGCGCTCTGGTCAAGGTACGGAGGTAAAACATCTCCCTAGTCTCTGGTTTCGTCTACATTGTGAAACAATGGAAAAGTGAGACCAGCCGTATTGAGCGTACACCAAAAGTGTGCTGGAAACCCAGTAGTGATGCGCACAAATAAGATACATGTATGAAATGTGTTGAAAAACGAGAGGTACAAACTTTGGCGGTAGGCAGGGATACGCAAAATGAACAGCTTTTAACATTCAAGAAAAACTAAAACTTATGCATCGCATTCAGCAATCCATTCGGAAAAGGTGTCAGACCTGCTTTGAGGTAGAGGGCAGGGGGCAGAAATTTTCGAAGTTGTGAAGTTTGTTTTATAAATCATCTGCCTCTTTGATATTCGTTTCATTTACTATTATGACGCTTCTCAAAAATGGAAATGTTATTCACTGGGCATCAAGGTTAAATTTTGAATCTTATTGCCTTTAGAAGTGAGGAGTTCAAAAATATTTGGAATACGTGAAACAGTGTTCATTTTACGAGCTCATGCTTCCTGTCAAAGTTTGTGCTTCTCGTTTTCTAATACCGTGTATAGAAAATAGCAATGAACACACACGCATCAATAAAGACATGCTTATTCTCGGTATCTACATGAGCTCATTCACCAGGCTCGAATTTAAACCCCAGTCAATCTTTCGTAGCTTAAGTTTTTTTAAAACAATGCTACGTAGTTTCTCAAATGACTGCTATCATGCCCTCTAATAATTAAGAGACTAAAATGAACTAAAATAAGATGACCAACGTGAACACAAAACACGCAGGACTGACTATAATGTAATAGAGTAACGTGCATCCAGTCACGAGGTGTAGGAGCACTAAACTCGTACACGTTTTTATTTAGGAGAATTGTTGTGATGCCGAAAACTTTTGTTGAGAGTATTATTCCTGAGAAAGCGTGGAAACGTGCATAAATATTCCGTATTTTATATTCAAGCGAAGGCTCAATGCGTGCATTGTTTTTAGGCCTCTTCTTGTTATTGAACGTTTTTCTGAAGGCTTCTTCAGCAAATTACTCAATGCCAAACAACGCTTTACTACCGATATATAGCGTAGTATAATTGACCACTTCGAAGTAAAATTGCTAGGAAACTAAGAAAACATGCAGCTGATAACGTAACTTCTGCATGCAATTGGGAGAAATTATGAATTACGCGTCTAATTGATACCTTAATATATGTAGAATTGTTTTCATGGGACCAGGAATCATATTATAGTTAAGTCGATCATTTCAATGAGCTGGAGTAGAAGAGCTTCTCGCGTTAGACAGTGATTCAGCAGAAGTACAAAACCTACTTCATTGCTGCAGCTACTCCCGAGTTATACGTTTAGGCGAAATCTGAATTCTATGACGTGGCCTATGACAGGCCACATGACAAAACCTCACATGATGAGACGTGGCTTCTCGTTTATAAATCCGCTGCAAATACCACTGTTGTATAAGAAAGAAGCAGGACTTATGTCGTCATGGGAATTGAACTTGAGACTGAGACGCGCCCTCGCTGCTAAAGACGTACGCCATTTTTCGAGACGTAGGCTCATCAAAACTTTGTCCGACAAGCCAAGATTTCGCCGCGATGAGCTCCCCATGAAATGAGCTGATAGATTTCAGGGGTACGAATTTAGAGAGAGCGGGGTACATTTTTTTAATAAGAATTCCTCCTGTGCGACTCGTGCAGTAGAGAAGAAGAAACTTTTATCAATCGCTGAACCTAAAAAACTAGCCATGTATGGATATAATATCTAATTTTAAATTAAGAAAACGAGAGCGTGTAAACTGAAATATAAACTTTGATCGGACCAAAAGCGTAATCAATTATTTCCCATGTACGGATAGCTATACATCTGAAGTTAATAAACAAATTCCGGTGCGGGAACCACTTTATCTTTTTTTACTTCATTGGCCGTTACATAATCTCAAGGCAGATAATCGATACTCATTCCTCCACTGCATCAGGATATAACAAGCCAGATTGAGTTGGTATTCGGCTCCGTGGCACATGTTTTCGTGGGAGACGTGTGGCATGTTTACTTGGCAGGTGTGGTATATGTTCACATGGCAGACATGGTACATGTTCACATGGCAGACATGGTCCTATTCACATGACAGATTCACTTAGTGGCTATACATGAGCGAATTTCAGCCCTTCCATCCTAAAATTTCAGTATAGCGTGTATGTCGACAATGGTTTGAGTGATTGCCTTTTTATTGTTGCGCCACGTATGCCAGCAGCTGTAGCGCGAAGTATGCCAGCAGCTGTAGCGCGAAGTATGCCAGCAGCTGTAACGCCACGTGTGCCAGCAGCTGTAGCACCCCGTGTGCAAGCAGCTGTAGCGCCACGTGTGCCAGCAGTTGTAGCGCCACGTGTGCCATCAGCTGTAGCACGACGTATGCCAGCAGCTGTAGCGTCACGTGTGCCAGCAGCTGTAGCGCGACCATATGTGATGGAAAGTGTCTTTACGGCAGCAGAACGGACCACAAAAAGCGACGCGTTACCGAGCGGGTGACCCTGCTGAGGAAACGATTATAAGACGTTTCCTGAACCCTTGGTGCTTCAATACAAAGGCGCCAGTATTTGAACCCCAATTTCAATATTATATTCCTTCAATTCATGTCTGTGAACCGCTTGTTATTTTGTTTTTCACGCGGTCATTATAAATGGAACCGTGAAAGCGTGCCAACTGGAACAAGGAAATATTTCTAACATTTCTTCATGTATTCGTTCTTTTGGCGGAGCTCTTCGTCCACTTCCGCTCCAGTAGTGTTTTGAACTTCAATCGTTTCAAGACGGACAATGCAGCAACTTCTGTTGCCTTCAGTCTCACACTTGTGGTCAGTGATGCTCCAATCTCGCTGGGAATGTTAGAGTCGTAGCTCGAATTTGACTCGACATCTTGGAATGGAAGTGAACTGCAGAGTTACGTGGATTACGACGCCTCGACGTTTCGCCAACGTTCCTGTCGGCTGGACGAAATGTTCGAAGCATTGTTACGTAGGCATGGTGCGCTGAGTAAAATGATGGGTAATGTTTCGATCGACCATTTTTCGAACCATGAATGAGTTGAAACCAATGAAGGGAAAGTCACTGAAAATTTAAGCTTGGTTCATCAAATTCCACCCGCACCAGTGCAAAAAAGAGTAATATTTGAACTTCATATTCAATATTACCCCGCTTTAGTTTGTGTCTGTGAATAGCTCCTCATTTTGTTGTTAACGCGGCCACTGCATTTCGAACAAGTTTTCACGAAAAATAGTTATCGTAAATACATACGTGCTTAGCCGGAACCTGATTTACTATGTGATAAATATTGTACCTGCAGGTTTTGACCCTGTGTATCAATTGCTCACGTAGACTTTACACTGATTATTACTTAGCTCCTAAGCCGTATGCAAACGTTGAAGATGGAGAGACGACGATTCTGAACTCTAGGGCAGTGGTGCCCAAGCTTTTTCTACTTCTGCATATCTTAGAAGAAAATTCTACTACATTCTCTCAGCCCTCACAACCTCACACCTACCCAAGGATAAAGTTGGTGATCCATAAAAATTTTGATCAAGATATGGGAATTTTTACTCCCTCATCTGGATTTGTAAATGATTTATGCTCCTGAAATGCTGCCTCGTAAGTCCCGGGCGCGTCAGCACCCTTTTTGGGACGCTTTTCTCTAGAAAAACAGGAAAAACTGGCAAACGGACCCTACACGACAGATGTTTTGGGAGTGGCTCCCCACTGTCTCACGTCATGCCCTGCCTAATTACTTCTAACATCCTGTTCCCTCGTTCCCCTAAGGAAATATTTACTGACAACAGCTTCTGAGATGTTTTTTTTTCTTAAGTTTACCTCATGGAAACGTACCCAAAAATCGAAAATTTGGACCCAGACTTCGTCAGTTGCACTCAACTGCTGACCGCTGTGTCGGGGGAACCGATCTTGCATCACTCGTTGTGACGTCAGGCGGTTGAGAGTTTTGCAGTGGCCCCATCAAACAGATACACGAAGAAAGTGAACTACACTATAACATTGCTTGCGTCTACAAGTTTGGAATAAGTGTATCTCATGGGAAGAATCACGCACCACATGTAAATTATTCATAAAATACATTTTACCTGAGGAAAACGTACAACTCACTAAGAATTTTTGTCATTTTGCTGGATTTTCGCTCTAATTACAGGCTATTCAGTATTGTAATTTTTCAATATAATGAATATGTTTTCTCTTTTTTATTTCCAGCGCCTTAGATGTTGTTCCTCTAAAGCAAATGACTTTAGAGGAAGGTATGAGTTTCTTTCGTTAGGAACTGATCTCCAAGTAACTCGAGCTATCAATTTATTAGTCATTAATTTTACAACGACCGAATTTTTTCTGCTACGAGAATTGCATTTATCATCGGGCAAAACGCTAAATTTAGTCTTAAGCACATGTGCAGTAACACTACATTTTGCTCTGTACGAAACTTTAGCTTCAGTCGTCTGTACATGCGCAATAGGGCTGCATTTAGCTTGGTACGAGGAACTAGCAGCAGCTCTATGAAACGGAGAGGTACAGCTCAAAATTTGCAATCCAAAAACTGACAACAGTATTTGCCATTATTTTAAATAGTTTTGGCTCATACTGATGACGGCTTAGAAAAGCTCTTGAATATTAAATTTTAAAAATCGAAATTTATCAATAATATAAAAATTGAGTAATGCTCACTCACGCAGTTTCTATGTATGTATTCTCGACGATTAATGTGTCGATTTCAGTTGAATCCAACGCAAGGTAAATTTTTACTGAATTAGATTTCGCATTGTGTATCTATACACCTGAATATCACTTACAATGCAAGTACGTCATTTAAACCTACGAAATTTTTTTACTCTGTAACCATAAGAAATCTTAGGTTGATTGAATTTTGTTCCATTTTCTCATCGAGATTTGATCCATTAATTGCCATCCTTAATTCTTCCTTCCAAATTAGATATTTGCGATACAGCTTCAGTATGAGGCATTGCAAAACTATCACCAACTATTGCCGTTAGAAAAAAATGTCTTTTCACTTTGTAATTAAGCACATCATGTGAATTACGGCTCAAGTCGTAATAGGACGCAGACCCGAGGATGGAATTGCTAACGATCTTCAGTTGATCAACTCGAAAAGTTGGACAGTGCTTCAGGAAATTTAAGAGAGCGTTAAAGTCATCATTTCTCGATAAAGGAACGTAAATGAGCAACGATCTTTCTATTTTTCAAAATCCCCCATTTTTTGTAACATCAAGTGTATGTAAAGCGCTAAATGTCAAGCTGTCTGAAAGTGAATAGTTTCAAAACTAAAGAAACATGTCCTACGTCTAATGGAACCAAACGTTCATCTTGGTGATTTGATTTAGATGAAACAGTAGTAGAAGAAATAAGTTTGAAAAATAATCTTCATTGTACCCCTTACCTTTAAGGTAAGATCAATATTTGATCTGCAAATGCATGGCATAAAAGAGGTAATTTCTAAACGAAAAAGCTGATTTTTTCTCATGTTAAAATGACAACATCTTTTTGCAAGGGTCGAACGCTGTATCAGCTTGTGCCTAATGACCGTCGTGTATTTGCCATACATCGATATAATAAAAAATTTTCATGTTTCATCGATAGAATACGATGCCATTCCTAACGCAGATTAATTTGACCAGATTTAAAATTTGCCTTATTTTGTTCCTGGAACGAAACCGATATCGCCACAAATTACACGTACGAAATGTTCGGTAGTTTCGCCGCGTATCTGAAGCGACGCAAGTACTCGTTGAAACTTAGATGGTCATGTTCAGTGTGCTCTTTCTTGAAAATGCAATTTATTTGTATGAATAATGCATTTTAAAAGTTTACACTTTTTACTAGGGGTACAAGTACTTTGCCAGGGCATCTATAGTTATCTATATAATACTCACACAAGACCGTTCGACTCCTCATTAAATGAATACAACGCTAATGAATTCAGAAAACTCAACTAAACATAGAATGGAGCTCCTGACTTCTACTCCGAGGAAACTCTACGCTAACAGAGAATCAAGACGCGTCTCTTTGGAGGCAGCTTATGATGAAGGTGATGGGAAAACTAATTGAAAGCAACTTGTTTTTTGCACCTTTTAACCCTAGATTCATTTATTGAAACAAAAAAGCGAAAGCGATAGCCGTGAATTGCTATTTGACACTTAGTACTATCTTCAGAGCATTTTTTTGTATTAAAAAGAAAAAGTGAAGTACTTAGATATCTTATAAACGATTCTACATTTTTACGCACTTTGCGTACGTGCTTTTCCTCAACGCTAATGAAACGAGTGCTTTAATTATTTTACTAAGCTTTCATTCATTCGTCTTAAGAATGAAGGCAGGCTCGGAACACTCCATCTAACTATTCTTGAGATTTCTGTGTTCTTATTCTTGATATTTCTGTACTCTTATTCATGAGATTTTTATTCTTTTATTCTTGAGATATCCGTACATTTATCTTGAGATTTCTGTACTCTTATCTGGAGATTTATGTACTCTTATCTGCAGATTTCCCCATCATTGTGCATCTCATCAGATTGGGTTCAGTCACAGACTTCCTCTTGTGTAAATCATCACTACGCTACACGTCAACATGTCACTTTTTTGTAAGCAGTCGATAGCAGTTGTAAAATATCTCACTTATTCGATACGACAGTAAGTAATCGTATATCTCACTCGGTTTCCTGGGAGGTTGATCGATTTGTCTTTTTGCATCCCAATCTAAATTTTTCTGAAGCCACCGCCGAAGGGCATTAATTTTTCACTAAATCTTAATTTAAAATTGTACCCGAGAATAAAACGCAATCTCCTTGAACTTGAAGTCTTCAGTGACTTTTTCTACATGAAATACACAGCTTTCCTTTCTTCATAATAAAACCAAGCTGAATATTACACATCAGGCAAAAATATACAAAGGAAACACGACCGTTTCGAGGTATGCAGGAGAACGTTCATTACGTGAACATCATCAATCGATGTGCCTTCGCCGGCAAAATTGCATCATTCACTTCGAGATTTGCCGCTTTTCTAAAAATGTATAACAACGAATCGGCTGGCACAAAAGGTTTGGACCTTATTCTTGCAGGACCTTACGCATTTGCCATTAATTTTATCAAGGAATTGGGTGAACTTCGAAGCTATTCCAACTCATAATGAGAGTAATTATATTTTGTCATTTATTATTCGGGGAGTCAGCCTCTTTTACAATGCAAGTCTTCTATTAGATACGCTGTTGGTTACTTGGTCGTACCTGATTTTACTTGATCGTTTCTGATCGTACCTGGTCGCACCTGATCGTTCCTGGTCGTACCTGATAGTACTTGATCGTACCTAGTAGTACCTGATCGTACCTGATCGTACCTAGTAGTACCTGATTGTACTTGACCGTACTGTATACGATCACCCGCGACCTACGCGTTGCCCTCTCATCTTGACGACCTCGCTACGGGCTACTGATAGATAACATGCAGCATCAGAAATAAAAAACTTGAGATTATCAAGATCCAATTCACGTGTACGTGGTAATGTTATGGTTTTCAAATGTCTTTCAGCCAAAGATTGCAGGAAAGTATTGCCGGTTGACACTTTTTTATTAGTTTACTCTCCGTGCGCATTTTACTGTACCATAGTGCAACAAACAATCATCACGTGTGCAGACTAAACGCTTCAGGTATTGCGTGAAATGGCTTGTCATTTCCATTTCATGTAATTTCCAACCGTATTACACTAGTTGCCTAACGCAACGTAACGTAACCCAACCTAACCTAGCCAGCGACTGCGGGAGCTAGTCAATTACTGTTCAGGCATTTATGTCATTTTTGTCATTACTCGTAATGACTGATCTCATTATCTGATTAAACTGCAGCTCAGCTGCTTCTTACATCAAAGTTGAACTTTCCTTTTTACTTTTACAATTAATGTGGATTTCTAATCTGTTTCGGACGCTGTAAATTTTCTGTCCCCTTAAGCCTTTTTCAAACATGGTTTCTATTATGGAATGCCACCCACGAACGGCATCATCTTGCTTTGAGTTTGACTAGCAGTTTTGACGAAACTTCTTCGCACAAGGTTATAATTCTGAGACCAGATTCACGTTTCTCCTGTTATAACACCGATACGAACGTACACTTTTGGTCACATTCTCGCTCGATTATGCGTGGAAGAGTTTACTTCTGAAGCCCCAAAGGTCCTCTTTTAAAATAAAAAAGTCATATTTGTGTTCGTGTTTTTCGTACATACTTATACGAAGGCCTATTTTTTGCGATGCACTCGCATTTTCCTCAGAAATAAATGTTTCAAATTCAACAGCAGAGTACAGGGTTCATCCAGTTGTCAAAGGCGTGATTCCATCTTCTTTGAAACTCTTCAGAGTTTCAGCTGAGCTTCATGCAATCTTATGTGCCGAGCCGTAGCGTGTTTCAAGAACGATGTTTTCAGGTTTTGCTGCCATGGGAAATGTCAACAACAGTTCGTCTCGAAGACGCTAGCAGTGATATCCGAACACTGCACATAAAACATTTGTTTTCGGATTCGAGAAAGATAAAGCCGAAAATTCTCTGAAGCTCTACATAGAAAGCAAAACACCTGAGCAGCTCCGATGGGATCAGTGACTATGCGTAACAGGGAACTTTTAATTATAGGTTACGTAACGAACCTCTATATTTATCGCTACATAATATTCATGATCCATAAATCATAAACAATATCGTTTGTACGTACGCGAACGAGCTTCTCTCGTGTTCTCACGCTTCTCGAGATTTAGGGAGTCCTCCAATTCATTCGATATTCTTCTCACCAGAATGATGATACTATGATAATGCAGGTATTTCCCGACGGACGAAAGAGGAGCCGTTTTGGGTAATTGCTGTGGGACAGCGCACTCCACCAGTCTCTCGCCCTGCAATTAATATCTCATGACGCTGCCATAGAAACAAAAGGCTCGTCGCTTCTGGAAACCCACAGTATTTGTTAGAGAAATTTTACATCGACATAGCATTTGGATTTGAACAATTTGAAGCATTTTTAGTGGGTTTACCACAAGCGTAACATCAGTTTAAAAATATTTCACGCATGGAATTCTAAAATTTTTAATACGTGTATTTGTATGCATGTATACTTGTGAGCCCGAAAACAAGAGTTATGACTTATAAGGTATCCTAAAGATATCAAATTCAAACGTACATCTCACTTAACCGTTTGCTATCCCGCACGCGTCTTTAATCATTCAGACGCTTTGAAAATATACACTCATAGCGTATGGGCTGATTGTGAGATATACATACCATGTCACATAGCATTATTGTCTATCCTCTTCGATCGAACTGGACTCACTTTCACCGACGTAAGCATTCCAGGGTCCCTAAGTTTTTTAAATTTTGAGGCTGTAATTTTACTAATTCAAAAATCGAATGTTGTATACTTTGAATGTGACCTATTTTCGAAATAAACGATTTTCTTTCTTTCTTTCTTTCTTAATGTAGGATTTAGTGCGTGATCCGGTGGTTGCCATCATGTAATTTCATGAAACGTCCGACTAATGGTACTTATTCTTCCATCGTATGTGCTACGGGGCTCGTTATGGCTTTACTGGAAAGGATTTTGGGGTTTTACATATATCCTCATTTTGATGCGTCTTTTATGCGGTGCTGTGATCCAACAATCATACCTGAATTGACTTTCGATATTCATTTTTCCAGGATCCATGCACCTTCCCTGTTTTCATTTTAATAATTTTTTTTTCAATCCTATTGTCAAGAGTAGAGGCGAGATACAACCATACGCTTCGTAGAAATAACTTTTTTTCTTAAAGTTGGCTGAAAGCGTATTGATTCAAATTTAAATTTTACCCTGTAATCGAAAATTCTAAATAAATGACTAATGTAAAGACATCTGTGTTTTAGTACGACTTATTTATACATTATCTTGATTTATCCCTCTTAGGAACCTGATTTCCATTTTGTTGCAGATTTGCTCATCGCTGATGATGAGCAAAGCTATTCTTGAAAGCTCTGGAGCTCAAATTTATCAAAGACGAGTAAGCCTTCACCTCAATCGGGGTCATGCTTTTTAATGCGAATATGATTTCATCGAAATCAACACATGCGAGTAGGTACGTCATGGTAGAGTTTCCGTCAATGTAAGAGGGACCATTAACCTTATATTAGAAGAGAGAACCGAAGACGTTCACAATAGGGAACATTTTTCAAGCTAAAGTACGTCATGTGGTTGTTCTGTTCATTAAATACACACGTAGTGACTCGTCGACTCACGTTAAAATTACTTCAACGCTAAAAATTGAAACTCGCATGAAGGTTTCGTGAGCCTAAAGAGAAACCTTCATCAAGAATGAAGGTTTCGTGTGCAAGATTCCACGCGCTTCCTCCTATTGTCGCTGGGACGCGCCTGAACGTGGTGTGGTCTGCACGGTTTCAAACGGTGACGGCTTCTTAGCGCACGCCTGATGGTAGATTGAGGACTCGCCAACTCGCGGCTAGCTCGATTTGTAAGCTCTCCCTTCTAACGCAGCCCGGGGTGCACCTCTCGATCTTCTGATATTCTTGGTCACCAGTGCTTTTTCCTCTCCACTGACGGCCAACAATAACAAATTCGGTAGTTACGAGGCAGTGTGCTTCTCGAAACTGATGAAACTATCGTCGAACGGTTCAAGGAGAGGGCGGATTACTGTCGAATTCGCCTTCGAAAAGTACACTGCCCCGTGACTACCGAATTTTTTATCGTAAACACAGAACGCCTTTTGCGAAGGGCGGCATGACTTGACGGCATACGGGCAAGTAAACAACTGATTATTACCGTTGGAATGACGCGACCATCTACAGCGCCCCTGTGGCAGCCATGCGATACTGAAATAACTTCTCTTTGAAATGGTTGTTGGCTTGTTGTTTGAGGATGCTTGAGAATTCAAGCAGTGCGTTATGAAATGGGTTCTTTCGTCTCAAAAGCCCTGTTTTTTAAGGTTATTTTATATTGCTGCGATTGTGCCTCACTTTTATTAAAGTGGGAGTTTTTATCCACGTTTCAGACTTTGTGTGTACGTTTCAGACTTTGTGTGCACGTTTCGGACTTTGTGTGTACGTTTAGGACTTTGTTTACACGTGTAAGACTTTGTGTGCACGTTTCGGACTTTGTGTGTACGTTCCGGATCTTGTGTGTACGTTTAGGACTTTGTCTTCACATTTAGGCCTATGTGTGTACGTTTAGAACGTTGTCTGCACGTTTAGAACTTTGTATGTACGTTTAGGACTTTGTCTGCACGTTTAGGACTTTGTCTGCTCGTTTAGGACTTTGTGTGTACGTTTAGGACTTTGTGTGCACGTGTTTCAGATCAGCACATTTGGAATTCCCTTACTAAAAATGAAGTTGCGAAATGTTTCAAAACGAAAATAATTACGACGGAATATTTTTGCATCTATTTACGAAAATACATATCTATTGACGTGGCAGTATAAAATTTCTAGGTTACGATATTTTTAAGTATCTGATTTCATTTCACAGATTAGTCCGACGGGCCCTAAATGAATACTCTGAAAGTAGCTTTGATTTTTCAGTTGGTCGTTTTAAATGAATATAAGTTACAGAATTTATAAACATATCATGTGTGTAAGTGAGCGAGCTATGTATATCCGCTTTTTAGTTTGGGTTTCTACTCTGTACAAGCAACGGCTTTCTTTCGTACGGGATTGGTTTCCTTGTATCGAAGCGTGAAAACGTAAAAGTAATTAACGTTGAAATCAATGATTTCAAATTATCAGCATGAAATCATACAGCAAAACGACTAAGAGGAATGCAAAAATCGACCAACACAAGGTTCTGACAAATTTACGATAAAATTCTTATTTCTGTGCATCAAACTCCAAAAAATTATTTCAAGCATGGATCTAGATCTGAATGTGTTAGTGTATTTTCATTATTTTCATAAAGTATGGAGGGAAATGTAGATCTTTTGATTTTTTCAATTACGTTAGTATATACCAATTGTACTTTCGATGAAACACAACTTGATCATCATTTGATGAACATCATCACTACACTAATGGTTGAGATAAGCCTCGAAAATGTTGTCGATGCCATCGCAATCTGTTACGACACTGTTGCGGACACCATCGCAATCTGTTGCGACACTGTTGCTGACGCCATCGCAATCTGTTGCGACACTGTTGCGGACGCCATCGCAATCTGTTGCGACACTGTTGCGGACGCCATCGCAATCAGAAGTCAAAATTAGAAACCGCGCCAATGGAGCAGCAATGGAGATTTTTTACCTTCTTCTAAAATGAATTCGAGGAAGTTCTGCACCATAGGACTCGAAACTAATTAAAGTTATAAGGGCGGAGGCTCTTGAGGGGGACATGCAAGACGAGGGAAATGTGTATGTTGCAGGCAGATGGTGAAACCAGTCATCACGTGTAATGCCTACACATTCCTGGCACCACACGAAATAATAGAAATTACAATCATTTCATGTGGAAAATGCCCTCATTTCACGTGGAAAATGCAGTCATTTCCTGGGAAAAATGTAGTCATTTCATATGATGAGTGAATTCTGTAGGTTCATGTTTTACTGGTTGCCTAACCTAATTAAATTTTAGTTAACCAAACTTAATCTGATTTAACGTAATGTAACCTAACCCTATGCAACGTAAGGTTAGGAGTAACGTAACATAAAGGAAACTAACGAATGAGTGAATTAATCTTTTCCTGTACTGCCCGAAATGTTTGACACTTTGACCGCGATTCTCCATACAGGAAAAATTTCATTTCGACTAATATTTCCGTTGTGAATTTAAAATGAAGAATATCGTTTTCACAAATTCGGTAATCCTATTAATTTTCTTGCTAATCTAAAGTAGCATATTCGAATAACGAACGTAAATTTCAGGACGACTTAACAATTTATACTCGTTTGTGTTAGAGCTTTGATCACGTCAGGTTAGGTTAGATGATAGCGTCTACCAAATATGACACACGCTGTGGTCTACTAAAGTGTTAGGCATTTAAGGCAGTACCTGGTGTCTGTAATGGCCTCGTTTAGGTATTTCACGTAATGTCTAGCTTCAGTATCAGCCTTTGAAGCGTACTCACTTCTACCAGCTCCAAAATAACGTTCCGTCCTTGATGTGTTGACAGCATCTCTATGCGTCGACTAACGAAGGAGGTATTTTGTTGACCTGTGTCCGGAAACGTGAAATTTCACTTTTGCTTGCCGAATGTCGAACATTCGCTCATTTAACTTCTCGACACTGACTTTCATTCGACGTCTTTTAAGTCTCTTTATTTATCATAGCACACGACAGAAACAAATTTACTAAGTACATAAAGTGAAAGAAGCTCTCTGTGTTTACTCGAAAGGGAGTTTTTCATTCCTGTGCTGTGGGTTTTGTTCTTATCATAAAAAGCCTTGTATTAAAACTAGCTTTCTATGGTATAGCAAAACTTTGATCATCTTGTTTGTTTGAAGCCCTGCACACATTTCAGTAATAACATAGCGCAGAAAGTCAAAAACTCGTCTCTCAGTAATAAAATAAGGGGTTTTCTATGGTATCATGGCTTCGGTTCATCGTAACTAAAGTGAATTATCAGTATTTATTTATGTACATTTTATCTTATTTGTATAAACAGGAAACGAGTTCTTTCTTAGACAAGTGTTATTGAAGACCAGGGACCACTTCTTATTTAGTTGTCGATATTTCACACAATTGAGAGAATTTTATTTATCGGTAAACACAAAAGTCCTGATAGACGTCCGATATGCTGTGAACGATTTCACGGAATTGAACCAATCACAATTTATGTCTATGCGGTTGCGGAGCAGACGAAAGGGGACTGAAGGGAACGGCTGATTGTTGCGTAAATATTTGATAGAGAGTACACCTGAGTTCGGCATGATGTTATCGATATCGATGCGCTACTGGGACAATAATAATTATTTGAAATATACAACAAATAAATGGTGTTCCTGGAACAACTTTTCAGCTTTTGCGGAAGTCGATATTCAGTCGATAATGGAATTGCAGAAGAGCGTAGAGGAGCAGATCGACTCGAGTTAATCATGCAACAGGAACGAGAAATAAAAATGCTTCCAGATTGGAATAAAAATGCTAAAATGCGGAATAAAAATGCGTAGGTTAGGTTAGGTTGGAATAAAAATGCGAGGAATAAAAGTGCTTATAGACTGATCATAAAGTCAAAATCAGGAATATTGTGGTAGTAGCACGCTTTGAGAAAAATATGGTCATTAACAATACCAAGTTTAAGAACTAAGGGAAGGGGAGCATGGTGATGCTCAAGGATCCCAAGCGAGGTGCTTGACGATGTTGATGTATTCTTATATTCAAGTGTACTGGCCGTCATCGTGAACAAAGATAAAAAAATTTATTTGCCTGAGTGCATCACGAACGGCAAAAAATGATTGTCCTTCTTTAATTGAGTTATTGGACATCGTCTACCATAAGATGTTAATTGGGATGAGCGCGACGAAGATTCTTCTGATTCTTCACGTTACAATCGGCATTTAAAAATGATTTGAAAATATTAATTTAATGGTTGGGCCTAAGTTATAAGTTTGGATGTAAAATTGATGAATTTTTGTACATTTGTTAACTATTTTTGAGCACCAATGAAACGTTTTGACTGAATATTTACACCGATTTTAGACAGTATTGTTTGTGTACTCATAATATGTACAAAGCTAAAAAACTTCCCCGGTAACGGGACTGAATTGAGTGCAGCACCAAATGTACGTGCATAGCCCTGGTGTGATGTAGTAACACAGCGAAGCTGTAAATCATTAGCATGAATGATTGAGAATACATTTCTACGCATATTGTCATCAAATTATAAATATAAGAATCTTCATGTATTCATATGTTCATGTAAGTTCAAGAAGAATATTCTTGAATTGAAGGATGAGGAGGAAGAACAAACAACCTTTGGAAATAAAGTTTGAATCTTGTCTCCTATCGTTTATGATCGTTGTTAGTTCATTTTAACCTCTGTGGATTCACGGACGTGGGCGAATCTTGTACTTTCAATGCTCTGAAAATAAAAATTTCTTTTCGTCGTCTTCCTCTAGAAAATGTGCCTGTGAAAAATGTTCCTCTGGAAAATGTTCATCTGGAAAATGCTCCTCTGGAAAATGTTCTTCTGGAAAATGTTCTTCTGGAAAATGTTCTTCTGGAAAATGTTTCTCTGGAAAATGTTTCTCTGAAAATTTTTTTTCTGGAAAATGTTCCCCTGGAAAATGTTCATCTGGAAAATCCCCAGTTTTCTATTTCTTTGACACCAAACACATCGAAAAAATATCAACGCTGGAACTTTGCCTCTAGGGCCAGGTCAGTTGTTTTGAAATTTGTCTTTTGTCTCAGTAATATAGTAATATCAGCAATGAATACGATGCGGTGCAGGGTAAGAGAAACGCAAAGATTCATAAGAATAAATAATCGACTTTTACTAATATATTTCAATAAGAACAGTTCGGTAATAACGCTTAACCGACAGGAACAAAATTATGATGCCTAGTGTTATAGAAACAAAAACGTCTCAAACGAAATTTGTATTCCTGACCTGCATGGTCTATATTTCCCTCATGATTTATGACGTTGCCCTAGACTAATTTTTCCGCAACGATATAGTGCAATAGGACCATAAAATCAACACACATTACCTTACATTTTGAAAAAAAAAATTTAGTGTACACCATGTACCATGGGAGGATCAACTGAATTTGAAATTTGTTCGAAATATATAACACTTTGATTTCTGACACAAAATTGTAAATTTAACTAGCACACGAGCTCATTCGTGCTGCGAAGCTCTCTTGTTTGACAGATTTTTCACTGAATTCCTTTACTTGTTCGGTACAGTTCAATTTCGTCGTTCCTGTACCAAAGCGAAGTCGCATCATCGCTCTTTAATTGAATTATCAATTGTCCCTGAATAATCAGGTTATTGACTTGAGTGCGCCATTCAAGCTACACCACCCATATTTTAGCCGAGTTAAGCGAACGTTCAAGTCTTATAACGTAAGAATTCTTGTGTAAATTTATATGTCGATACAATGTAGAGTCGGTGTTTGGAACAATAAAATTTGTTAATTTCAGAGCCTGTAGATAGTTCTGAACTGTCACGGTAACTCTTTAAGCTTTCCTAAAAATACACAATTAAAATAAAAAATTGAATGACTGCATGACTACTTCCGCTTCGAGAGATCTTTCGTAGCAACGGTAATTCGAGAAACATTTTAATTGTACGATGCCAGTCATTTTGCTGTATAATGATCCATTTCTTTCAAATTTTGAGACCATCTCTGACGGGTTACACGCTGAACACCTTCGTCAAAAATCCAAGAAGGATTACGCGACGTAGTTTAGTACATGAAAGTTTAGTTGAGTACGTACTTTAATACCTACATAGTTTAGTACATACTTATTCGATTGGAATAGATCACGACAGGCTTCCGTTACTACATATTTACATCCAAAATAAGAGAATTTCTGGACACGGGAAGGTGACGCATATCATTTTCCAATCGGTCTACGCGGTTCCTGCCACCTTATCGCTGAGCAGTGAAGCTTTCTCTGACGTCCGACTAGTTCTTGGTGGTGACTTCCATGAATCGCGCCGTGGCAAATTCTGCGAAAAGTTTAGCCCCAGCTTCGTTCTCTTCGTACCCAGGCATGTTCTCCTTGCACCGCTGCAGCCAAGCTTTCAGGTTCGCGTACCTGTGAAGAAAAAACGTCTCATACACCACTCGTAAAGGGTGGTTAAATTGTAAGGGCCGATTTTGAATGTGAACCACACTTAAACGTCAAGTTTTTTTCTGCATTTAATTTGACATTTCTCTATTTCAGACTAATTCAATTTGAACCATGGTAAGATACACAATCGAGCAACGTGTTAAAGTTATTCAGACTTATTACGAACCTAATTTGTGTTTTATTCAAAATCAACATCGGCTCTTCAAATGTAACCACCCTATATATTGCTTGAAAATAATTCAGGCCTCCTATTCCAGCTACACAAGTGTGCCGCCTTTCCTTTAGGTATGTCATGTTTTTAAGCTTCTCACCAGGGAAGCTCTCCGTACGGGTATCGAACCCGACACCTCTTGACTAGGAGGCAAAGATGCCATTGCCTCAGCCACGGAGGCGTCCGAAAAAAGTAGAAGCAATGTAGAATGCACAAGCGTTGAATTATGAGCGCCTGAACCTTCGATTAGCAGTGAGCCTCTTTCCTTTCTTAAATTAACTTTGTGTTTTAAGTAAAGCTGGTAAATTTTAATGATTACCGTGGCAGCAAGCATCAGCGTTAAAACATGGGAAGCGCCGTGTAAGAGACACAGTAGATATATTGATAGCAAACGAATTCTCTAAAACGCCTTCAGATAAGCCCTATAGTTAATATAAGACATTGGTTTTGTTGAATTTAAATGAGACAGAAAGCGAGGAAAAGATGAAATATTTATCCCATCATTGCCGACCGAGTGTACGTCTGTTCCACCGACTTTTTCAATGCAACACTCTAAAATCTACTGATATGCCCTATAAACCTCTGTTAGAGCCCTGGCATTATCAAAAGCTGTGCTGTTTATTCACGTGTAAAGGAAAACATTCAGAGTCTTCTTTCTCCCCACACGTCACTCCGTTGACCTGTCCCTCCGCTATGGACCTTTTGGACTTGGATAACAACAGGGAGAAGATGTTTCAATCACGACAGAATTCCTTTGATATATCTTGCACTTAAAAAGGAAATGTTGTTCACAAGTTGCACTCCTGCTTGGCAAGAGTGCCACTGTCACAAAACTTTTAGCCCTCAGTCTAACAAGCGAGAAAAATGAATGCACGTCGATATTTTTCTTACAATCTGTTTCATTCATGCAACGACCATGACGTATTTAAAAGTAAAACACCAGAGTAATGAGAAATCTGTGACTTTTTCCCGCAGTTTGTATTATTTCATTCAAATAATTTCTCGTAAGTTTTATAGAAACATCAAGTAGTGGCTTATCAATGAAACTAATTATTAGAAAGATATTTGGTACATTGGGAAGAGTTAGTTTCTTGTAGATTAAAAAGGTTACGTTGTGTGAGTGATTGTGACAATTGATTTAACTATATATCCGACTTGAACAATCATATTTTTGATTGCAGCTGTGATGCGTAAACAAGCTGTTTTTCTGCTCCCGACTTGTAAGAGTTTCAGTAATATTGTAATCGCAGTAATATCATTATGAAATACTCGTTGAAAGCTAAATTACTTCATTATTTGTCTTGCCTCGTTTGATCATATTCTAGTTAGAAGTGAACCAACATATTTAATTTTTCTAAGTGAACCAAATGAGCTTCTCACTCATCGTACATGCCCCCATGGAAAAGGATGTTTTTTCGCTCTATTGCTGCCATTCGCATTTGAACATCATTTCCTGTTGAGTTACGAGTCTTAATTGCGGTATTGAGGGTGGAACTGGCCTGCGATACGTTTAGATTGGACATACAGTGCTGTTTTTAATTCTCTTTGTGCATTGGGTTTACGCGCCAAGCATTTTACCTTCCGTGGCTCTTCACCTTCCAGTTTTCAATGGGCATTTGACTCAAAAAACGTGGTTTGCCTGGATATCTTAACTTTTTTTCGTAAGCGCTTGTTATTCAATTAAGCATACCAATTGAATTTCAAATTAAAAAAGACAACGTCCCTGACGATGTTGATTTAACAGCATCTACAACGCACCTGGCGATGTTGACTTTAGCTTCTACAACGCACCTGACGATGTTGACTTTAGCTTCTACAACGCACCTGGCGATGTTGACTTTAGCTTCTACAACGCACCTGGCGATGTTGACTTTAGCTTCTACAACGCACCTGGCGATGTTGACTTTAGCTTCTACAACGCACCTGGCGATGTTGACTTTAGCTTCTACAACGCACCTGGCGATGTTGACTTTAGCTTCTACAACGCACCTGGCGATGTTGACTTTAGCTTCTACAACGCACCTGGCGATGTTGACTTTAGCTTCTACAACGCACCTGGCGATGTTGACTTTAGCTTCTACAACGCACCTGGCGATGTTGACTTTAGCTTCTACAACGCACCTGGCGATGTTGACTTTAGCTTCTACAACGCACCTGGCGATGTTGACTTCAGCTTCTACAACGCACCTGGCGATGTTGATTTTACAATGTCTGATGGTCTCGACGGTGGCCGCGAGTCTGTGGTCGGCGACAGTGAGGTGCAGGGCTGCGCAGTACTTGCAGCCCTTCAGGAAATTGTCGAGCAGCTTGAGCGCTTCATGCAAGCTCTTCAGGGCCTCAATGTCCGGCTTCTGGCCTTGAAACACCACCGGCATCTGGAAGTGTCATTTGAAACGCATGTATGCATTTTATATTTTTTACCAACAAATATAACAAAACCCCTTCCCCTTCGCTCTGGTTGATAGAGACACGGGAAAAGGATTTCATGTTTTGTACTGGTGTTTAGGAAGGGGAGTAGAATTTTACGAGTAAAGTGTATTGAATTGTTTAAGAGAGAAGCAAAATTTATCAACGGGTACGTTAAAAATAAAAATCACTTCGGAAGAATTCATCAGCCAACAATAAGTAGTAAAAAATCCTAACTCTCTTTTAGAACTTATTAAATACATTCATTATGCAAGGGATGGAGGGGTCGTCCGAGCTCTATTCTCAGAGCAAGAAAATAAAATCTTGCATAAAAGAGATAAAAGATTTTATGAAAATAAAATCTTGCTTGGAAATCAAAGCGGCAAGTGAGATTTACAAGAAACCGTCCGCTTGAGATCCCGAGTTCGTTGTCAAAAATTGTTTTGCACTTTGACATGATTATACTTTTAGATCGGAAATAAATCGAATCTAATAACGTCGCTAAATACACAAAGCCAAGGTGTTACGAGAAGTTTTGAGTAAGAGCACTTGCACATTTTTACCATTATAAAATATGTTATGTTGGATAGCAGTTTTTTCGATTATTTTATTGAATGTTCAATCAGAATGAATATTTTTCGGGGAAGACCTTCAGTCAAATTAGCATTTGTTGCACCGTGCATCAAGGAGTATTCCCATTCTCTGAGTTTTTATTCCGAATTTTTCTGTTCTTTCTCTCAAGTCAAACTCTCAATCAACCCTGGAAGTTTCAAGTTAATCATCACAAAATTATCGTTCTTTATTTTTTATTCCGAATTTTACGTTCTTTCTGTCGGGTTAACCCTCCAGGTTTCTAGCTACTGACCCCAAACTTATCGTTCCCTGATTTTCATTCTAAATTCCTCTGTTCTTTTGGTAGAGTTAAACTCTCAATGAGCCGCTGAGATTTCAAGCTACTCACAACAAACTTATCGTTCCCTGATTTTTATACCAAATTCTTCTGTTCTTTTTGTAGAGTTAAACTTCAATGAGCCCCAAAGGTTTCTAGCTACTCACCCCAAACTTATCGTTCCCTGATTTTCATTCTAAATTCTTCTGTTCTTTTGGTAGAGTTAAACTCTCAATGAGCCCCCGAGGTTTCACTCACCACAAACTTGTCGAAGCGGCTGGAGAGCGTGCCCATGTCGAACATGAGTGCCCTGTCTACCCGGGCACGCTGTACGGGGTCCTGTGGGTACAGCCAGTCCCCCTTGCCATACTGGGCGGCCAGGTACGTACAGATTGCCCTGCTGTGGGTCAGGTATGAACAAATATTAATTACAAATATTTTTAAAAGGTATATGCTACTCTGAAGATGTGAACAATTTTCGGAATGACTATGTTGGTGCTGTGATCGTTTAAAAATAACTTATTCGTTCGTTCTCCTAAACAAGCGTCAACTCTTTCTATGCTGTCGTACAAACTGTGGAGGAACGTAGTGAAAAGTCTATTTAGGAAGAGTCTATTTAGGAATAATCCTAAATATTAAGAGTCCTGAAGAGTCCATTAAGGAAAAGTCCTAAATTTAAAGAGTCCTGAAGAGTCCATTTAGAAAAAGTCCTAAAATTGAAGAGTCCTGAAGAATCCATTCAGGAAAAGTTTCAAATTTGACGTACCTCTCCCACAAGACATAATCGCCGTCGACGATGGTAGGCACCGTGTGTTCAGGGTTGAGTGCCACAAACTCGGGCTTGAGCTGTTCTCCCGTGAACAAATTTAATTCTTTGATGTTGATGTCGAGCTCGAGCTGGCGGGCTGTGAGCAGCGCCGCTCGGCTCGGAGGAGACAGGGGCGCGTGGTAGAAGTCGATCGGGGCCATCGCGACTGCCGCAATTATGAAAAAGAACGAAAAACAAATATATTTAATTTTTGTCGTTAGGTTTCGTCGAAGTAAAATCACGGGGATCAGAATGTCTGCAAGTACGAGATATTCGGGTGAGATGATCCCGTTCACAAATCGTTCTATTTTGTAGAATTGTACGCACCGTATGTGCTATGGTTACTCTGATGTTAGTGGAACTGGTGCACGCCTTCTATAAATATTATAAATAAAATAATTTTATTATAAATATTTATAAATATTTTTATTATAAATAATAAAACTTTCAATCTTTGATAAAATTAATTTAAGAAACGGCAATCAAATCTCTAAATTGATTAGTTTAACGTATTTTCGAAACCTAGACAATATTATAAGAACAACTATGGCTTAAATATACATGTTTATGCACTAGTGTAACTGAAATTAGAGCATGTATTCTACTTAACAAAACATTTATTATCCGATTACATTCATTCCCGATATGGAACTCAAGCCTGCTCACTAATTAGTCCCACATATTTTCAAAACCTAAACAATAGTATATGAACTACTGTGGTTCCAATATGAACATTCATGTTCAGGGACATTTTAGAAATGTCATCACAGATGTACGTTAACGCTACAACCAACCAGGTTTTGTAATTCTACACATATACGATTATCGAACGACTTACTGGCGTGCACGTAGAAGTCAGGCATGCTACTGTCTGGAAATCGTTTTTGCTGCGTACAAGCTATTTTCACTTATTGGTCCATAAAACGATACAATATAAATAATGGACGATATTATCAATAAAGTGATAAATTGTTCATTGTACACCTGGGCCCTGGCTCGGAACGCCCCTACAGCACATCGGGAAGCATTATGTTCGAATTTGACACTCTCTATGGTACACCTTTTACTTTCACTTAATGGAAAATGCGGATGCATTTCAGCATCATAAATTGTGGATGAATAAATCAAAACTATAACTAGCCACCTATCACTATGGACAGCTAGAGTCCTAAGTTTTCTCTAGTCAATTAACGTTTCTTAATCTCATAATCCTTTGCATAGTATTTGATTATAGTATTACGAATTGTTTGCTAATATAAACAGGTATGGAGTCTTTACGTTGAAAAGGTATTCTAAAAATATTCGCGCTACGTATTTTTTAATGAAAAGAATTGGCACCTGATTAAACTGCCTGCAGGATCCTGTGTAAGGTTTTGGATAAAAATAATTAATACCTGATTAAGCTATCTACAGGACGCGGTACGGTGGCGCAAATTTACTGCTACCTTTTTAGTAACAAAACGAATGAGGCGCTTAGTCACTTGCAGTATGAAAAATATTCCCATTTTCCCTTAGTTGAGCATTTCAACTTATCTTATAAATATTAGAGAGGTACGTACACACATGCATCTGAACACACATGGATCAGATGACATACGTACAACATTATCTTAACATTTATTATTCGCACCTCTTCTAGA
The DNA here is from genome assembly GCA_014899125.1 of Orchestia grillus. Lineage (NCBI taxonomy): Eukaryota > Metazoa > Arthropoda > Malacostraca > Amphipoda > Talitridae > Orchestia > Orchestia grillus. The sequence continues at coordinate 12,684 of VOMN01072140.1, read as the reverse complement.
TCTAAGCGCATGTTGAGCCTTGCATATATGTACCCATATTACAATGACTCAAAACTGCCGGACATTTTACTAGATATTTTGGTCGTTCAAAACTGCTCTTAGGTACCGAAACGTGCCGTAGTCCGGCGTGACTACTGCGTGACTGATCGTTTGAGGCTGTGTTGACGAGCGTTGCTGCACTGAAACGCGGCGGCAACAAATGTCAGGGCACGTTGGGGCAGCGCCCTGCTCCGTAGTTAACGATTTTGATTCTGCTCTGTAGTTAATGATTTTGATTCTGCTCTGTAGTTAATGATTTTGGTATTGCTCAGTAGTTAATGATTTTGGTATTGCTCTGTAGTTAACGATTTTGGTCCTGTTCTATAGTTAACGATTTTGGTCCTGCTCTGTAGTTAACGATTTTGATCCTGTTCTATAGTTAACGATTTTGATTCTGCTCTGTAGTTAACGATTTTGATTCTGCTCCGTAGTTAACGATTTTGATTCTGCTCTGTAGTTAACGATTTTGGTCCTGCTCTGTAGTTAATGATTTTGGTTCTATCTTTTACATCTCAATGAACTAGTTTCGGTTGCGTGGGAATTACTTTCGAGAGCAAGGATGTGCAAAACAGCAACGATTATCGGTTGATAATTACTTATCATTATCGACTTGGTTGTTTCATCACGAAGAAAATTTTCTGCTAGGAACAGTACTCCAGCACGATGCTTGAGTACTCCAGCACAACAGTACTCCAGCACGATCCTTGAGTACACTTGAGTGCGCATAAAAAACCCGGTAATGATAAGTGTCGTTTGCTAGAGCTCAGTAAATCGACACGTTTAATCGAGATTGAGTGAATTGAAATTGTTAATTAATTCAATCGTTAATTTAATACAAGCAAATCGGTAATTAATTCAATCGTCAATTGAATGCATTCAAATTGTTAATTTATTCAATCGTTAATTGAATGCATTCAAATCGTTAATGCTGAAAACACGCCTCTTACGTAACCCAAAAAGTAGGCCAGCCAAAAATATGCCTCTTAGATTGGTGTGCCTTCATGTTGACTGGCGTACAGGCTCTGCTGCTGTGTATTTTCTATCACTCGACTTCGTTCATTCCACTCGTCATGCCCTTGATAAGATAACGTCGTGGCAATGATATAAAGTCTTGACATTCTTCCTAGGACATGCTGAGATGAGTGCGTTTTCCTTTTCGTCAAGGCTGCATATAACCATCTCGTGCCATAAACTCGCACCAGGATTTTACATGTATTTGATATTCATAGACTTGTGCAGATCACTGCATGTTCTCTCTATTTCCTTTCAGCACATATTATCATTTTAACACGGAGCAGCAGCGTTGTTGTCATGTCCACGAGCGGCCTCATGTTAATTCAGTAGCGGCAGTGTTTTTTACAGAAATGTTTCTCGATTGGCTTACAGTGCTTGAGTGTAGTGGATTTGCATTGTGAATGTTCATACATGAATCGGGTACTATCATGAAGAAAGACGATTTTAAAATGAATCTAGTTGCGACCATCTCCTAAACGTTCAGCATTCTATTCGAGCTAAGTAGCGATTTTAATTATACAGTGTACCGACATGATAGATATATTTTGGATGTAGAATTTGAATTAGAGGGCATAATTTGCTAACTCAACTGATAAAACCTCATCAGTTATTCCCCTATGGCAGGTTTGATTAAATGGAAAGATTAACGGTTGACTATTTTAAGAGCGTTGACGCCTCTGAGGTATTGAACGACTGCTAACAAATCGAAATCGTTCCATTTGAGTTACAGTTCTGGTGAAGTTTTATTTCAGAGATTTTCATTACCAAGTAATTTTGGGACCTGGTTCGAGGATTTATTTGGCAACACTTACCATAATTTAACCACTTCACTTGATACGACATAATATTTCAGTGAGTATTTTATTTGTGCGTTTAATATTGCCTCATATTTCCGAAACGTAATATTTAGCCACGCAAAATGAACATGTTCTGCTCTGAGAAACTGCGCGGGCACCGACGCGACGGAATTGAATGCGCGAGTACCATTTAGGTGACTTTGGTGGGTGACATTAAGGTGACTTTGTTGGGTGACTTTGGTGGGTGACTTTGGTGGGTGACATTAAGGTGACTTTGATGAGTGACATTAAGGTGATTTGGGTGGGTGACTTTGGTGGGTGACATTAAAGTGACTTTGGTGGGTGACTTTGGCGGGTAACTTTGGTGGGTGACTTTGGTGGGTGACTATGGTGGGGGACATTAAGGTGACTTTAGTGGGTGACTTTGATGTGTGGCATTAAGATGACTTTGGTGGATGACATTAAGGGGATTTTGGTGGGTAACTTTGGTGGGTGACATTAAGGTGACTTTGAAAAAGGATCATGTTCAACGTGAGTGAGCAAAAGAGTTATAGATAAGATGGCACAGCACCAAACCGATCCTGTTGACGAGTGGTTCAATTCAATTAACAAAAGAGGAATAACATTCGAATGAAAGGACAGGAATAAGTCCCAAAAACTAAAGGACGAATTGTGAGATGATCGTGTAATTATCTAAAGACTACAAGGTATGAAATGCGAGTGGCAATGAAAAGTAAACTTGAGTGTATGATAGAATAAATGAAGCTGGATGAGGTATTTCTCTCATGAGGGAAAAATATCTAAGAAAATAGGTCAGAGGTACACCAGGGAACAGGTGTGTTACTGTTGAAGGTGAGTGAGAGTCCTCATGCTGAAACACTTGAAAGAATATACACGGTGTTGGTAGACCAGCTCGCGAGACTAACGTTTTGAATTCCCGATAACAATATTGAGGTAAAATATCTCCACATCTCTCATAGAGGCTGAATCAGATATTATTTTCGTTCACTCAAGTTTTAAAGCAGAGTAAGATGGCAAATGAAGCCAACATTGGTAACTGTTTCGTTGAACTCTCTCCTAAGGATATGGTGTAGAGTACTACGGCTAAGGCTAAAGTCCAGCTCATACGTTTCTCATTCAATAGTATTATACTTCAACGAATTTTTCCTCCAGTTCGGAATATCACTCAGCTTCCCAAGAGTTCGTTCGTGTGAAGGAAATTCCTGTTCCTTTGTTTTGATCTCGATACGTATACCATCGTAAAAAAATAATGTTTGAAACGTTAGTTGCTTTTTAAATATTTACCCATAGCTTCGGAATGCAACCTTTGAATTAACGCAACACAGCCCTTGCATTAAGAAACACTACAATCTAAACCGCTCCTGTCGTTAATAGGATACGTATTTTAGATTGATATAATTTCTCTCTGGGCGAATCAGTGCCCCAATTGACGAATTTTTCTTTAATTGTATGCAGTCCCACCTTGGTGAATGAAGATGGAGGTTGTAGTTCCAAGATGGCGGCTGCAGTTCCAAGATGGCGGCCCAAACCAGGGTACACGGAGCTCCACAGCAGACTAAGACTGTTTTGAGCGCGAGCCTTCAGCAGCCGAGCTACTGATTCTCTAGCAGCTCCTTATCTTGTAATCAGTTGTCTGATAAGGACACCGTTTCACTGCATTCTTCACCTGTCATCTCGTCTTTGAATTAATTCTATCGTCACGTTCTGAATGAAAGAAACCTTCACACATTGTCACGTGTAAATTGTTTATTTGAAAGTAGAGCGTTTATAGTGACTCCAACCAACCTTGAAAACTTGATTATTTTGATCTGGAGAGAAATTTGACTCTGACTGAAAATTCACGTTTCAATGCAAACGAGGTCTTTTTTCTTTTCCTTTTGAGTTATTAGTGCCGTTGATCCGTTGTTCACGGGCAAAAAGAAGAAATTATACTTACAAACATCATAGTGAAAACGTATTATGCTTAACCATCAGCAGATGAGTTCTAAATTTAGTAGCTTAATTTACTCACATAATGTGGGTAAATACTCACGTAACTATAAAGTGCATTGGACGTACAGGATGTATTATTTTACCTCCCATTCCTTGACGATTTGCCCAAAATCCTAAATTTGGGCTGCCAGAAAAGAGTAAGACAAGAATTTGCCCAAAATCCCAAATTTGGGTTGCCAGAAAAGAGTAGGACAAGAATTTGACTAAAATCCTAAATTTGGGCTGCCACAAAAGAGTAGGACAAGAATTTGCCCAAAAACTCAAATTTGGGTCGCCAGAAAAGAGTATAAGATGGTGCTTTCCCGTGCACTTTTACCCCAGTGCCTCCCGACGGCAGGTGCTCTCTCATTATCACGATGACCGGTGCTTCGGGGCAAAATATGTAGAACTGTTGAAAGTAATTGACTGCTACGGTAAGATGCAATAGAAAATCCAGGGTAATCATTAGCATTCGCGAAACCGTATTTTGTGATATGAGCATCATCCAACGCCAATTTATCGTTACTCCCCAAATATTTCTTATTGATAAACATCTATTACTTCTTTTATGAACAACCTTGCCAGCAATAAAGTCTAGGCTTTCTATTCATACCTTCAGTCGTCTACTAATTAACCAACTTTGAAGTTTTGTTTATCGAATATCACATGCGGGCATTTTTTCCCGACATTGAATTTATTCACTGGTGCATCAGTTCGTTTACGTACCGCGGGATCTCGAAAGTTAAATTGACTTGTTTGAATTTGTGTGAATATTTAGTTCACGCAATTTGGGGCTGTCACGAGGTCTCCTGTGTGAGTGACGTCACTGATGACCACTGTCGTTATTTTGTCCCCCGATCATTTATTTAATCAAATAATTACAATAACTAATTACATTAATAAATGTTGTAATGTTAATAACTTTGTCATACTGATAACTTTGTCTTATTGATAATTTGTCACATTGATAATTCCGTAGTTAAATAATTAATTAATTCCTTGATTATTAAAATAATATTTTAAATTTTGTCCCCTTAACATACATTTGATCGCCGTAATTACGATTCTCGTGGATACGCTATTTTTAGGCTTGAACGCCACTCCTTTTAAATAACTCATGCTATTAGTACTAGACTTTTTATTTCCAAGGAATGAGTGCGTTATAAGATTGCACAGAGCATTGAAAATGTCCTGTTCCGATGCTCAGTACTCGCGGCCCAGGCGAGTGTGCGCCGCATAACTTCCCGCACATATTTTTTAAATTGTCGTGAACCATCCAAGACATTCTTAAGTCAACGCTCTCAGGCCTGGACATAGTTTATCAAGTTTATTTTCAACTTTGGTAGCTTAACGTTCAGAGCTGAGACTGAAGTATCCCTGTTGAATTTGATGGGATGTAAAATTATTTTCAATTCTCATAAAATTGCAATTTTTATCTGATTACTATAGCTAGTCGTCCCACCCTCGTAAAGCGCTAGATCGGTTTCAGCGAACAACCGCTCTATTCTTGTTCGTGGCGTAGAGCGACAACTAGCGCGAGCATCAAATGGTGCGGAAGATATTTGTATCATGGGAAGAAAATAGAGCGTGTTTCAAAAAACAAATATGAAGGTAGAGCGGTTGCTCGCAAGAGTCTATCGTAGTACCTGTCGATAGATTTCAAGTAATTAAAAAGACAGAACTCTCAATAAAACAGCGTAGTTAAAAATTAAACTTTGACTTGAAAACATTCAACTCCTTTTTCATATCAATTTCTCTAGAGATAAGGCCTCACTAGAAGCGCTGGTGTATCTTTTGCTGCGATTTGGAGATATCTTCCGTCGTACCCCGATAAGACTGACAGCGAGCGATAAGCACTCGCCTCTACGCGCTGTCAAAATCCGTCATAAGAATAAAAAATTTCATGGCTTTGCAATTCTTGTGACAGCGCAACTTCATGTATGGTAGGCTGCAGGATGAGGTATGTGCAGGTTTTCTTCTTTATTCTCTCGCATTTTAAAATGTCTCGAAATGAGGTACGTCAGTGCTCATTTCTATAGGAATGACAGGTAATATGTAAATAGAAAACATAGTTTTAGAACTAATTTTGAAAACCTCGAATGAGTGAGATTTTAAAGCTCTTGCGTCAGCAGTAAGTGCGTCTCGAGGTTTCAGGCATTGAAAAGCCATCGTTTAAATAATTGCAAAATTACGTTGAGTTCAATTTAAATTACGTTCAGTTCAATGTAGTACGTTTTTACCTGCCTTCGTTAGGTGGTTTTCAATTGGACTGAAATTATCCCGACGTAAATCCACACTCAAATTCAACAAATAAAAAGTACATAATTCCTCCAGTTTTCAGTTGAACTAAACCACGTCCCAGTAAACATACAAACAACTCTGTTGACCATTGCTTGTGAAAAATGTCGACCTTAGTTTCATAATGTAAAGTTTTTCATTAGATTCGAGCATTATTAGTTTCCCATATTGGCTCATAATCTATTGAGTGCTCAATGTATATGAGTGTTACTAATATTTTCCCAATGTTTATAGCTTTTGTGGTACGAGTGCACTGTTTATCAGAGCTTGATATTTGGCAGCTTGTCTAAAAGTGATAATAATATGATGTTGCCTCGTAATTGAATAACATTTTTCTAGCACTACAATGAGACCTTTTTGATGCTGTTTATATTACAACATAAAGTTGCCTCTTCACTGCCGTTTCAATTACGATGCAATGCGGGTCTTTACGACGGAGATCTGTTTGTTAGCGTTCTCTACGCATGAAACCCTCAAGGAAGGCCACAAAATCAATCAAAAATTCCATAAAAACAAACACGGTTACTGACCTCAGGAAGGACATAACAACTGCACTGAAGGCTATCATTTGTGAGGTCATGACCGAAGTTGCCAAATTAAATAATTTTGTCGTCGAAATTGAGGCAATTACTCGTGTTCAGACTGACGGTTGCATCGTATGAATAATGTATAGGTAATTTCTCTGATACTTCATGCACACATATGCTTTGATTTGTTTGAGCTAATAATTAACAACTGTTGCATTGACCTTATTCTAACTTTGACCTAATTTGTTTTTAGGTGCACTTGAATCGCGGCTAGCACACTGCAGTTTGCTAATGTGTTCAAAATACGTGTTCCCTGTCTCACTGTATCTTATCGTTCATAAATCTGTCAAACCTGTCTTTATCGCACAGCGTCGCCCTCACATTTCTCACAGATCATGTCCTCCTTATCACGTGTCCATCACATGCACAGTCTGGCTGATTGATGCGAGTGCTGCTGGAGCAAATGTTGAATGCAACACAACATGCAAGAGCAAGGTACGAGTGTTGGTGGAGCGGATGTTTAATGCAACACAACATGCAAGAGCAAGATACGTGTGCTGCTGAAGCGGATGTTGAATGCAACACAACATGCAAGAGCAAGATACGAGTGCTGTTGGAGCGAATGTTGAATGCAACACAACATGCAAGAGCGCTCTCGGCACATGAATGTGACGCAGTCTACACTCACCTGTGTAGATGATTGAGAAGAAATAGTTCATAAAAAATCGTTGATCCTGATGTCATAAATTGGGCTCTGGTTTAATTTCCTCTGCTGCAAACAGTGAACTGAAGCGTGTAAACAGTGAAAACTGGAGCGTGTATGTGCGTTTTGTGTAGAAAATTTGACCTCATGTATTATTGCGTATTTCTGAACGCAGGATTGAATTCCAGGATCTCTTAGTGCTTCCGAAAGTAAGCCTGCAGCACATGAATACGATTACAGGAACTGCAAAAGTTAAACGAACAAATTAACACTCTTACACGTTCCATTGCCGAAATATTTTTTCCTCTCCAGTTTTCATCATGCAAACTAAGTTTTGGGCAATTAGGTTACAGCATTTTTTAAAAGCACCGACAATCTTTTCAGTCGAAATTTTTGTTAGTACATCTAACTAACATTAGACCGGAGGGCGGCCTAGCGCCAGCGTCGAGGCCGAGCAGCAGCGGTGGCGGCTGGAAAAAGCGGCTCAAGTTTTTCGAAGAAAGTAATGAATGTTTAACTTCAGCCGCCAGTCCTGATTGGAATTATGCACGGCCTTTTTTTTCTGGGGCAAGCAGGACGCGCGAGTTCGGCCGCAAGTTTCACGTCCGGAAAAAATTCGACCGCGTTTGGGTTGGGAAATTCGCCGCTAAAAATTCGCTGAGTTTAATTTAAAGGGCTTCTTTGAGGGGACGACTTAGTTCTTCAGGAAATGACTCAGGCAGAGTCAGTCACAGAGAACTCGGGGAAAAATCCCCATAGAATATACTTACTTTTATTCGTGGCAAATACGTGTTTCTTCAGAACATAGTTTGTCACAGGGATTTATCTGCAGTGTAGGTTTAAATTCTAACAACCATTTCACATGGATTCACGAAAGTATTTCAATTTGGAAGAATTCATCCGTAGTGACTTTTTGAACGCCTTTGTTTTCGATATGTTTCCTTTTTTAATAACGTTAATTTTCCCACGTCATGATTTTTGTTATTATTTGGCATCTCTCAGCTCGTGGGACTTGTACGGAGATGCACACCTCAAAATCCTCTCCAATACCGCTGACATTAACAAAACAATTATTATTGATACGCTCACTGAACGAGTTTTTCTATTTCAAGTAAAATTTTAGATAGCTTGTGAAGACCGTACTTAAATTTTGAGGAAAATCATCTTCATAAAGACATAATTTCTTCAGCATAGTACGCGTAGCTGAACACTTCACTAAAAAATACTAGGACGCCTGTACCTAATTCTGATCTATTATGTGAGAGCTTGGGACTAAATAAATAGATTAGAAAATTCGTTAGTTGCAAGCACATAAACTGTTGTCCAGGGAGAGCGAAGAGATGTGACTGTTTAGTATGGACTGTTGAAAACTTAGAATCGATGCACCGGTGTGTTCCCATACAGGATTCCCTGCACGTAAAAGCAGCAAGTTAAGAGTAATGAAGACGATGAAGAGATAGCAAATAAAGGGAGAAAATTGAAGGAAGTAAAGTGAGAATGCATGAAAAACAGAAGTCCTGAAGGCCTATGTGCTGATGAAGTAACCTACATATATCAATCGGGTGTCTAAAAAGTTAGACTGGAATAAGATTTCATCGTTCTCTTCATCCCAGCAGATGCGCCCCGCCAAAAATGGCGGGACAAATGATGTTAATTTCTTAAGATGCCCTCTTATTTACGGTAACTCTGACATGAAATAATGGTATTTTCAGTATCACTGATACGGACTGCCGTAACTGACAGTCTCGCTGTTAGTTTAGGATTCCGAACCCGGGGATTTTCTCCTAACAAAATCCTTAAGAGCGCGACAGAGAGACCAACCAAGCAAACAACAACTGTGTATTAATATATTGTACAGTTGGATTGCACATACTCCCAGAATGTGATAACGGCGGCTTTTGTCATTACATGTCAGGTGTTAAGATTTAATTTTGATAAACATGTTCTTACGTGCCCGTCAATTTTAATTAAAATGGGTCAACTGAGTCCTCACTTGGGGAAACTGAAGTCGAGTGCTGCCAGCAGCTGTCCTCAGTGATTCATTTCTCTAAGCTCCATTTCTGTCATCGTTCCAATAAAAAACTTTCAAGTATATTGCACAATTTTTTAAAATTTACGGGCTGTAATTTGAATAGTTTAAATTGCTAGTTATAGTTAGACAGGACACTCGTAATCCGTTGGGTCTCTGTTTTAAATCCCGTTTGAGCCCCTGTCGTAATTTGTTTCTATTTCCTAACAAATGTCCAAAACTAAAGGAAATGAATGATTCACGTTAGTCCTCATGAACCGTAACCATGATACGATAGAAATGCTCTTATTTATTTAGTAAGAGATGAGTTTTTAATATCTGTCCAATGTTATTACTGTAGAGTGTACATGGCTCCAAACTAGCAAGATGATCAGAGTTTTAGTATTAAACTCGTAATAAACTTGATTGCTTCTTTAAAGTCCTGTTTGAAGCTTTAATGATTCATCTTTATCTCCTTGCTAATATCGAAAGCCAAACAAAATAATTCATTCACTTCAGTCCCAAAAACCGCCACCATGACAAGGTGAAAAAAAACTTATTGTATTACTAAGGGATGAGTTTTAAATTTTTGCCAAATGCTATTTCTGTAGAATGTGCACTGTTACAAACAAGCGAGTAAGGTGATAAGAGTCTTAGTGTTATATAGCTTAAAAAACGTACTAACCATTCGACGGTGAGGTATGAAAAAACCTTTCCGTTTTACCGTTCAGCTTTGGCATGCGGCTGTCGAAGTGATAGAACGTAGTCAGTGATGTCTCTAACCAAGGGCAAAGCGCGCCGATTCTTCTCGTCAAAGTCATCGACAAGATTTATCTTTCGCTCTGAAGCTGACGACTTTTACTCTTTAAATTTTGGACAAGATTTATCTTTCGCTTTGAAACTGACGACTTTTGCTTTTTAAAGTTTTGGACAAGATTCATCTTTAGCTCTGAAACTGACGGCTTTTGCTTTTTAAAGTTATCGACAAGGTTTACCTTTCGCTCAGAAACTGACGACTTTTGCTTTTTAAAGTTATCGACAATATTTATCTTGCACTCAAAAACTGGCGACGTTTACTAGTCAATGTTATCAACAAGATTTACGTTTCACTGTGAGTACATGCAGCTACTGCTATCTATATGTATATCTACAGATATTTCGGCGAATATTTTCACTCATGAACATTTTCAGTGACAACCAAGTCGTGCAGTTCAGTTCACTACGCTGAACCAATATTTCAAGGTCTGATAAAAATGGCAATATCACAATGATTGAGCAATGACTGATTGCATGTAGAGCCAGATTTTTATAAGCTTGATAATCCGTAATTTTTAGCATCCATTCAATATTTCCGTCACGTTTGTTCAGCACTTTGAAATTTAGCTACAGAGGACCTAATCAGAGCCGTTGATTGGTAATGAAGCAATATTCATGTACGACCAGTATTTGCGGAACAGTTTTTATCAGTTCGTTCTGCCTGAATCGAGTTTTATTTGCTGCACTTTTTTTACCAAGTCCGCTCCATAACGTAAAATGAAAAGTAATCGTTTTTATAGGATGATTTTAATTAGGAATCGAGTGTTGATGGACTGGGAGCGTTGTTTTTTATTGCATGGTAAATGATTTCTCTACATTGAAATAAGAAGTTTCCGCGAATTGCACTATCATTACAGAATATCAAGGAACGAAGTAGATATCTCTCCAAGATCACATGTAGCGGGGAAAATTAGATATTTAAGAAGAAAACATAGGTACAAGCGTTTTTTATATAGCCTCTGCTTCATTTCTTCAATACTCCAGAATAAATCTCACGTATGATGCTATGAGCGTGAAATACTTTTAGTTTCGTACTTCGTCAATGTAAATACTTTTAGTTTCGTACTTCGTTTTTATATGTTATAGAAATGAACAGTTTGAAAATTTGCACTAAGCCAATTGTAACTTTCCGGTTTGTTTTTTGAGTGCAGGTTCGAGCGTCACAGATAGATGAGATCCTGCTGCTGATTATCTCGCTGCTGATCATCTTGCTGCTGATCATCTCGCTGCTGATTATCTCGCTGCTGATCATCTCGCTGCTGATCATCTCGCTGCTGATCATCTCGCTGCTGATCATCCTGCTGCTGATCATCCTGCTGCTGATCATCTCGCTGTTGATCATCTTGCTGCTGATCATCTCGCTGCTGATCATCCTGCTGCTGATTATCTCGCTGCTGATCATCCTGCTGCTGATCATCTCGCTGCTGATCATCTTGTGGCTTGTGCGTCATTTTGCGTTGCTCCCGAATTTTCGGGAAATTTCGAAATAAAAAGTACAGCAAAGAGAGCTCCACCAAAAAGGCACTCATTAAAATAAAATTTTCTACGTATTAAAACCAGACGTTTAGAGTCACTAGACTCATCTCAGTGGTATGAATCTGTAATAAAATGGTGTAATTTACTGTCAAATGTCTTGAAAATAACTATATATTTAATGCATTATAATTTTTTTTCATAAAATATAAATGCAAAATTGGAATAAAATAATTTATCGAGCAGGCTGTTTTAAGGGCAACGCGTTATTGGTATCATTAGGTTTCCGTTAAAGTGTATAATAACTCTAAAATGCACAAACTGTAAAATTCAAAACCCAGAGTTTAAAGCGCGGATTCGAATAGTCCGAACTCCAAAATAACCCCAGCAGCTTTAGACATGACGTCTTATGACTGACTGTCGTGAATCACTTAGAGCTCTACCGACTCTTATACTTCGTAACGTTTTGGCCTATTTTTGGTCAACAGTTTGAAACACTACGCATTGACTTACAAAAACTTCAGTGAAAATAATTTCCTAGCTATAAATTCAATATTGTCGTAACTAATAGATTCGAAATAGGGGGCATTTTTTACACTGAAGACCGGCTCCCGATGAGTTTGAAATTTAATGTAGTATACTCGCATAGTTGTGCAGAATGTGCGTCACAGTACGTGGGCAGTACGTCCCATTCTCTCTTCATTCGAGTTCCTGAACGCTCGGGCTGTAGTCTTAGGGCTGGGAAACCTTTATAAGTGAACTACTATAGTCAGTAATCTGGCTTCATGTTGAAAGCTGTGGAACGTCTTTGAATCCGGACTATTTTAGCGTTTTAAACTCTAGCTCTGATCTTAAGAGTTCGCCCAGTTTGGTCATTATAAATTTTTAAACGAAAACCCGTACTAACCGATGCCAACAGTGCATTTCCGCTACAACTGGCTGCGCTAAAATTACTTTATACCAATATTATATACAGTGGGTCAAATAAGTATTCGTAACGTTCGAGAAGAAGTGTAT
>VOMN01072139.1:0-89827 GCA_014899125.1 Orchestia grillus | reverse complement strand
GGACGAGTTGAGGGACGTTTTTTTGAATATAATTTTTCATGAATATTTACGATTGAAAAATATACACTTAAAGGAATTATTTCATATTTTCCACGTGTTTGATATCATAAATGTGAGTTATTTTACTCCTTATTTTATTTTCCTCATGGGTGTGAGTTGAGAGACAAGGATGCAAGTTATTGTAACCTTATTTTAGGATCTTTGTACATTTTCTAATTCCGTCGTGAGATCAATCAATACGGTCATCCTTTGAAACTAGTCATTGTGGAATAAATTAATTTTTATAACGCTTAAAATCGTAAGAATTTTGAAATTTATATTTTTATTGTGTATATTTTAAAGTACTGTCTTATTTTTGCTTTTTTTGTAGAACTTTATTCGAAAATTACCAATCTTTCAGACACAGAAGATGGATTTCGTAAGATCCGGAATTTCTGTGTTTCAGGGATTTTAATGTTTGTGATTGCGTTGGTACTTCTTTTTATCCTTAAAATTGGATGTGAGCTATTACTCGTAGAGGTCGGTGATCAGCTTAAGATATTCGCTGAATGTACTCCTAGTGGGGAAATGATGTCTCTGCAGCTAAATGTAGCACTTGGCCTCAAAAATTACACAAACTCAGTTTCATTTCCGTTACTGATCTTGTTTTTCCTGATGTCTCCTTTAGGTAATGTGGAAGCTGCAATCTTTCAAAACCACCATTGTTCTGACTCTTGCTCAATAGATTTATTAGTTCTTACTGTAAGTGGCGGTTGTCACATATCTTACCTTAAATTTTTTCCGAGGGAATGCAAATGTAGCAATGAATATTACAATAACATCTCGCTTGAAGTTAAACTCTGCAGTAGCGCAGGGAGGCCTGACTGGCAGGGAGCAGGTAGAGAACATTACGCGAACTCATCTCCCAAAACTGTAACGCAGACTGACAGAGTGCCACTCTGAGGAATGTCTCGACTACAAATGGTAATTCAGCAGCGACGCTTCAAACAGCAGCAGGAGATGAGCCCAAATGTTTGCTTAAGAGATACAAAGAGCTTGTCGTCATCGCTCATTTAACCACTCGAGAGAAGTATCATGTCCTTTTAATTTCCGGCAACATTTTGGAAAAATTGAGACCCTTGGTACCACTTCTTCAATGTTCGTTTATCGTCCGGGAAAGCGAACTCTTCGTGCATAATCTTCTAGATTGAGATTCGGCTGAGCAATATTCCTCCGTTTCATTTTTCGTTTCTTTGGATTCTACTGGCAAAAAGATCCATGAATTTATGTCAGGATAATTAAGATCGGCTCGCAAAATCCGCGGGGGGAGCAAAAAGTCCCAAATTTATTGCGAAGAATATTTTCATTGGGCCTTTCCGAGCGAACGCAAATTACGAGAGGAAGTAAAATAGGTGATAAATGAAGACGTCGTGTTCGGTTGCATGTTCATTTAAGCCCTGAAATAACATTGGCGAAAGCCGTGATTATTTTGTTAGCCAAATGCGTCAGCCTTGTTTTCAATACGTAGAGGAATTTTTAGCGGCGGGACGTTTGGCTTCCATAATCAGGGAGGATTTGGCGGCCAATCCGACAGCTGGGAGATGATTACAACAGAACCTTGTCAGCGCTGTGTCGAGGGCGCTCTGCAACTCGACCTATTTCTTGCCGCTTCAGTGCGCGGCTTTCCTCTCGAAAATCCTTTAATTTACTGATGATACCGACAGAATTTTTATGCAATTGTGAACATTCAGATTTTAAAAAGATCTCAGTCTAAGCGATCAAGCTCTGGGATTTCGTTTCTCTTTCATGCTGCGCTAGGAGGTATTGAGCTACAACTTTACTTACTTCATTATGGCGTGATGTTTGTAGCAATACTATCTTCAATTCTTACATAAATACACATTGTAAGATTCGCTTCACGTTATGAATCTCAATTATCATTATCATTTACCGATAACCAGGATGAGGCGTCGTAGATAATAAACTTTTAACCCTTTTGGTGCTCCGTAGTGATTAAACAGATTGCCCGAGAAGAGTTCAAGTATTTTCCTATGCAAGATAATAAAATAAATTGGCATTTAAAGCTACACTGACTGGTCTCTGCATAATACAAAAAAAACATTGTGTTCGCAACATAAGCGTATTTTTTATTTAACAAAAAGTGATTAGACTGTTCATAGAATTATTCAAATCATGATTCTGAAAACTTCATCGCAGTGCTTTATGTGATGGTGGATGTTGGCACGCCAGAGGAGCGCCGGGGCACGGCGGTTACACGTCCGTTCGCGCAACTTAAACTCTAAAATCAGTTCAATTGGGAGACGAAACGACGCAACGCTTACCATTTATGAAACTTAGTGCCGTAGAAGGCCTAAAAATTGACCAGTAGTAGAGTTTTAACAGAACGTTTTGGCATTCATATTCATACTGGCATTTAAGATAAGAAATAATTTTCAATAATGGGAAAAGTTTAAAATGCTGATTGCATAACGAGATATTGACTGATATTTAATAATGAATTGCGTGTACTGATATTAGAGATGAGTCAATGGATCGTAAGTGGACAGTCTGCTACGGTGATGACTACACGACAAATGCGTCGAATGTGTTGAGCAGCATCTATAAAGAGAATTAAAGTTAGAGTTTGTGTCAGTTCAATGGAACACCATACACGTTTACAAGCTGTTATCGATATGTTCATTATTTAAACCTCGAAATGAAAGTTTTACTCAAAATATTTGTGAAGATGGCCAGTATATTAATACGTAGGTACCTCTGCACAACATAATTATATGTACTCGGAGTTGAAAGTGAGTATTAATCTCGAAGCTCACAGTACATTATCAAATAATCAATTTGTTGCCACGAAATCCGCATTTCAGAGTTTAGCCGTTGTTGAAAATGATTTGTAAACAGAAAATTTGTGGCACTTTTCCGAACACTGACAGAGATAAAAATTGTTCATTGGCTACTCGTGCACAATCGGTCAGTGTAGACACAAATCTGCCTAATGCATAATATCATTTTAGCAGCAGTCTTATAATGAGCACGAAACACATCTCCAGAGGCACATGCTGCTTATTAATGTGCAGCGCGAAAGAAAGAGAGCGAAGAACTGATTCCTCTCAGTACCGCTGCCTCAAGCCCCTCCTGTTGCCTAGTTAAGTAATTAGGTGCGCTAGTTGCAGGGAGCTGGCAGCTTGACAAGAAGATCTTATAACGACTGCCTCCCTTCATTAAGTTTAATGAAGCGCTCTTGTGATGTTGAGAAAACTCCCCTGGCAAATAAAGCCGCAATGCAAATGGAATTTCGATGTCAACAGTGTCCCATGCGAAAAAATAAAATTCTCCTCATATGACTTCTGCGTCCGCTCTCAGAGGATGGAATGTGATGCAGTAGGATGAAAGAAGGCTAACTGCGTTGTTGACGGAAATTTGAGTGTATGGAACAGTAGTTTCATAACTGCAACACTGGTATACAGGGTTGCAACATTAACCTTTAAACTGTGCTTTCCGCTTTTAAACGTCAATCGAGACTGTTTTGAAATTATTTTGCCCTGCGATTCTTCCCGTCTCTCGTGCATGGAACATTCCTGCATTGTTAATCTGTTTTCGAGTCAATCCGTGTGTTCTAAAGTCCATTTTCGTAGTTGAAATTGGCATACATACATCAGTGGTTGACTTAAATTCCAGATAATTGGTATTGCAAGTTTTTGCTCTGTCACTATTTATTATAGCTGAGAGTAGGAAAGCCAAAACAGAAAATGTACTTCGAAGGTACTTGATGTTCATTCCCACGGTTACTGTTCTTACTGTATATTAAATATGCTACATCTGTGTCCTTAGCGATATTTTACAAACCATATTTCTAGAGAAATGTTTGCTTTCATTTGATTGTCACCACTGTGTCGGGTGAAAATTTCTTGAGTAGACGTAAAATTCTCAAGATTTTAATGTATAAGTTTTAACGACAGAAACATAGCATCATTCAAAGTGGACTTGAGCTGGTGGGTCAGAATACTCTCTCACTTTTCGGCTAGATTTTTCTGTCAGAAATGATCGTATAATTATTGACGTGAATACAATGATTTAGCTCAATGAATGATTCCGTATGTTAGTATGATCGACATGGGTTTGTGATCGCTCTTTTGGAACGAGAAAACAAAGCCTGTTTGTGCTCAGCTATGGAAATTGTCAAATGACACATTCGGTCCCCTTGACTTCCGACCTGTCTCCAGAAAAGAGAACAAAGTTAACATTTGATGCCCATATTAGGGTGTCTTCCAACAACGTATTCGGACATTGACTGATCGCATGAAGGACCCGTAAGGGGCTCTCAAGAGGGCGAGGGCAGCCCCAGGACGCCTGGCACCAAGGCGCTGGTGCCCAGTCAGCCCACTCCTCATGATACGTTTTGACGAATATAAATCAAGTATAATCGAATACATAAAACAGCGGTGCAAGCACATCAAAAACTTATAGCATTACTGTCGGGAGACTTCTTTTAACGGATCACCATAAACACGGATCAGATGTAAAATATCGATGTGGCTGCTGACTAAAAAAAGACAAATTTAACGAGTTCATCACACTTCTCTTGCTCGCCCCAACGCGTCACCAAGGGCTGTATCACCAGGAAAGTCATCAGGCTCGTATCGATGGGCCTCTAATCACGCTCCGGACGACCTCTATTCACTTCGACTCAGTAGTCAAAAAATCAAAACACTGAATTTCCTCACCGGTTTATCTGAGGGGTTATTAAGGACGTCGTTAGAATCCATGGTTACATTGCAGCTTAATACATTTCAAGTTAAACGAAAAAACTAAGCATCCTCTGTCAATGAGAATCCGAACGAATAGCTATTAATCAACCATAATCCCGGAGCTAAAATGATCAATTGAAGGATACCACATATTAGTGAAAACTGATTTGCTTTACTTTTTGTATCTTGTACATTCATGAAGCCTTACATCATGATGTGTTTACTGTATGTATCACAAATGAAGAGCGACTGCCAAACAAAGACACGCAATATCGCGACCACGGAGAGCAGCCCTCAACTCAGCTCAACACTCCACCAAAAGAACAGCCCCTCACACGGCTCTCAAGAGGCCGCTGCAAGTCATTAGGGACTGCTGAAGTCATCGCCGAGAATTTCGTAATTTCACTCAATTTGAGCGAGGACGACATCCTGTTTTGCAAGTCCGACTCAGCAGTGCGAGCCAGCGCAATTTTTCTGCATAACAATTTCGTCCCGTTTTTCTGCCTTTAATGGCTTGCGTTTCTATTATGCAAGAAGCGTTTTTTATTCCGTGCTTATCCCAATGCAAAGAAAACGGTGGCCGAAAACACCTTCGACTCGACTTATTTGCATACAAATTGTACGCATATTTTCCGAAGAAGGCCATCGAAAGAATTCAGATGTTCCCAACTTCTGTTCTGCTTTTGTTTTTTTATTACAGAGCTGGTAGCGCAGGGAAAAATCCTGAGTTGGACGCTTAACGAGTGCATTTATTTTGCAGACATTTTCGAAGAATCTTCTCAAATAGGGCAGTAAAGTGCTACTCTGAAATAATAGATGACTTAGAATTCAAAGCTTTCTGCCTGAGAGTGCAAGATGTTTTGTCTCTAAATCGTTGTCTGACTCATTCTCTTGTTAGTTATTCATAATTTTGCATTGAGAGCATGATGCTCGACTTGTTAATTTTGTATTCTCATAGATCATATTTGCGTTTACTTTAAAGACCAGTTTGTAGAAGATACCATTTAGAGAATATTAAAGTTAAGATGGAGTTCTATCTCATATTCTTCATGAATTTCGGATTATATTCTCAGAGGATCAACTTAATACTTCAACCGTTTAAAAGATTTTGAAGAATGCTGTGAGTTCCATTTAATGGCATAGATTCTTTTTTAACTAAAACATAAACTGTTCATAAGGTAATGGTTCGAGTCAGCGGTTATTTCCCTGGCAAATCTATTGCAAAACAGAATATACCTAACCTAACCCGACTATACCTAACCTAGGTAGTGTTGATGAGTAAGTGTAACAGATGAGGACAACTCTGTAGTCAATGCATTCCACGTCCTGTCAGACAAACTCAAACGATCAGGACAAATAAAATGTCTGGGAGCTCGTACGAACAGCTGTAGTTCACTGAGCAAATATTTATGATCGCATTTTGTGTGAATTGCACTTCAGTTTCGTTAGTGCATTTAATTAGAGCACACGTTTCTTACAAAGCGCTTATCGGCTTCCCTCGAGCGATGAAGAAGAGCTCGTCTCTAGGATTCGTTGAGCAGTCGAACAAATTCAAAGTTAGCTCAGGGGGATAATTCACTCAGCTCTCTTTCTTTGAATTCTCACGCTCCGTTGATCATGCGTACATCAATGAACTGCATACTACTTATCGTTCTGTGCAACACAATTGCTCAAGCATTCTTTGTATTAAAATCCATTTTAGGAAGCTGTGGAAGAAGGACTCAACCATAGCTTCCTCGAAGGACCGCCACGCATTTAGTCCACCATCGATGCCGACCTAAATATTGATGGGCACTGAAATCTATTTAAGCTCAGACATTTTAGCGAACGGGTTCTCACCGAAAGAAAATCCAAGCGAGAGTTGTTGGCGATTGTGGAGTTGAGAGGCCTTTTGTTGGGACGTACAGGGGGGGCGGAGGGGCGGAGAAGGAGGAGGAGACAGAACGGGTGAGAAATCCTGTCCTGTCTGAATATTTGATAAATTGAAGCAGCACGAAGGCAAATATGCTTCAACACTGCTCATGAGAGTATTTAATTTTCACTTGTGTTGAATTGCATACTAGATCGAGTAATTTAACGTACTAGGGATTGGATTGAAAATTTCATTTTTATTCTTTAAAATTGCACCCTGCACGTCTGTGGGACGGGCGGTGCCAGCACCCAGCCGCCCGGCAGCGCAGCGCTCTGCAGCCTGGGGACGCTTGCTCATCAGGATTCTTCCTCAATAATTGTTACATTTTTCGAAGAAATTTGACTGTACATCTTAGACCTACAGAACGAGAATTTTCCCCTTAATATTTTTTCTTGATGAAGGAAACATTGATAGCAATTCCAGGAGTTGAGCCCTCTTCGACTTCCTGGTGACCAAATTTCCGATGTTTTTTGAAGTGATGGGCTGCTACTCGAACCTCCTGGACTCGTCTCCGAAGTACTGGCACATTCTTCTAACGAAATTCCCAAGGCGTCCGCTTCTCTAACTACTCAAATGTCTCTCTAGTGATGAAATCCAATATCGCTCGGGAAAATTGCTTACCATTATATCGACGGATGAATTCAAGAGTTTCTTTTGTTAAATGCAATTTAGTTTTTCAGCTATCACTGGGTCTAAATTTGCCACGGACGCCTGTGTAAATTGGAGTCATTCAATAAATTTGCTCATGATTTTCCTTTAGGTAAATCCCTCATTTATCAGAGATAGTAAATCGGAAAACATAATTTCTCACGCAATTTATTACGCTTTGCAGATCTATAATTCAGTTTCTTCCACATTCAGTGCAATAATATAGTGCATCTGAGCTTCGTAATCTCTTTTTGAGTTTTTGTGGGTCAGTAACCAATGATTACTTATTCATGTAGCGTAGCAGATCAGCTGGCATATGCCACCAACACCCCTCTAACGCACTTAGCAAACGCAAAACGTTACAAACCAACACCATCTCCAGGGAGTAAAACACCAGTGACGCGCCGTATCAGACTTGCGAACACGTCATTAAAATTCATATTCTCCTGTGCTGGGTAATTCAGTTCTGTATCATGACAAAGCTCGGCACTTTAGACGACTTTTTGATCCACTGTTTCTCAGTGAACGAATATGTTTCAATGCACTCATCTTCAGCTGCCACAGCAATTAAAAAGTAGCGAATAAGTTCACAAGTCTGTAATTTCCTTTCGAGCTTTTTGGCGCCACCAAAAAGCCCTAGACTTTGAATGGAAAGGAAATTGAATCCAATAGCATTCAATGGGAATCTGAAAGAATCAATATTGGCCCATAACTGAACGGTACTCGCTGCGATACCCAATACTTCCCCCGATGTTCGGGGGCGGCGCCGCTCGGACTGAGCCTAAACAAATCTTGTCGAGACTCGTTCGCATTTGCGAGTCCTTATGCTCGACAAGGGGCATTTTAAGCCTGAGATACGTCACGAGTGCAAAATGAATTGAAATAAATTTTGTGGGATACTGAAAGGGAAAAATGAGATATCCTAATACTGTAATTTGGATTGAACTTATAAAGCTAACAATGCAACCAGTAATACGGATTGAAGGAACATGGGTTTGTATACGTAGGTTAATGAGAGCCTAAACTTTTTCAGAACGCTTAGTAAATTTACGCGTAGAGATTAAATGTTTTATACAATGGTCGAATTACCCTCGAATGGAATCATAAGCTGACTGGTGACCCAATTCTCATTTGAATCTCGTTTATGTCAGATGGTGAAATCCATCACCTGCATGATGACAGAGGGAGCACTAGAGCGCGATCAGGCATTGTGTGAAGTACCTGAACATTCCAGGAGTTACTTGATACGACTATTTCACTGAGTCGTGTGACAGGTTAGCTTAGGTTAGATTTGGCAAGGCAACTACTATAAAATGATGTAAAATGATTGAAATTGTAGTTATTCTTTTAAAATACCTGAAATTATCACTCATTACGATTAACTTCATTGTCTGATTGTAACATATATACTTTTCACAAAATCAGTGTTACCTCACTATCATTGATCACCAATTAGTTTATCATATATTGTAGGATAAAATACAAAATCAAGGAATGAATTGCAGAATTTCTTCCAAAAGTTAATTATTTGCCCAAGTTTTCGAGTTGCTACTCATATCTCGTTATCAGGGGGATTTTCATTAGCTCGATTCAGGTGACATCCTCGTTTCATGGCGTGTCTTGTTTGTCATTCGATACTCCGTAAAAACAAAACTGTTGTTGACGCGCCCCAAGTCTTGTGTTCGCGAGCGTTGAAATTTTGCTTAGATCTGAGCAAGAATTTTGAGACCGTTTTGGACTGCTGCGACTTGCTCGCTTCTTCACCTTAGCTGAAAATATTTTGTCCTCGATCGTATTTGGGGGTTTTATCTCCCATAATCCGACTGGAGCTCAAGGTCTTTGGGTTTCGACAAAGCCTCCCTGATGACAGCTAAATTAAGTGTAGCGAAAAACAAGCATTTTACTTTGACAACTCAGGACGGGCGAGAAACATTTGATCGTCGTTATTACATTTTGTCCCTTTCGAAATTCATTGTTGAAATAGAAATTTGTTCATGCTTGCTCTGGTCTATTGATCTTTAGGAAGCACAGAGGTTGGTGTGACAGGAGGGTTAACTGTGATTTGTCCCAGTGTGTTGACGAGCCACTGAGTGATGATGATGATGAACTACACAGTGATGATGATGACTAACCACTTAGTGAAGACCATAGAAACCAAGACTGCATTGACAGATTCGACAGATACATACGTGCGTTGAGCGTAAATACTTACACATTGAAAAATACTGAGAGTAAAAATACCCGATTGGACTATCTCAGATAACTAAAGGCTTTTCAATATCTGTATGTGTTCGCTGAAAGTTTTTGATTAGTCTGCAATCAGCTCCCCGTGAAGATTCGATTTCCAAACACGAGTAATCGTGATTATTAAGAACAACCTCATCGAAGAAATAGCATACAATTAAATGGGGAAAATTCTAAGCATCCTACAAGAGGGTGCAGGCTGATTTTGGCGACCAAAATTTCAAATCTCGAACAAGTCGCCACGAGAGCGTGTGCGCACTCGGACGAAGAGTCCTGCGAACGACAGCATTAGAAATATTTTGACGCTAAACACATCGTGAATGACAATTCTCATTCTTGAATTGTGGACGACAGATTTACGGCAGGACTGCTTATTCCGAGAGTGCTACGGACAGCCCTGAAAGTTGAATCATAAAGGTATCTTAATGCTGAGAGTGAGTAAGCATCTAGCACTCGAACAGTGCTTTGGATTTCTCGTAGATAAAAGTTAATAACGATAGGTATCTTTTTTGCTCTTCTACTTGCCGCAGGTGTTACATGTATGCGTTTGATGTGCCTGATATGAATTGGCTGGCTATTTAAACGTTGATTGTGCTTCGCGAAAAATATATTCTCTATGATGTGTAATCTAATAAGATGATTCTGAAAATATAATTCAGCAATTCCATCGAAAAATATTAAGATGATTAGCGTTTTACTTCTCACGACGTTCATCGGTTGTCCACGTACTTGGGCAATCGTGTAGAGATGGAGGCAAATAATTTAACTGTGTTGTGTGAATCAATTTTGAGGGTTTCATTTAAAAAATATCGACAGGGTTACAAATTCCTGAATTGAGGCCGGAAAGCCGTGCCCGCTTTGTGTTGTCCATTTCCTGCTTGCATTCGGGGGCGCTCGATGCGGGAGTCGGTAATCTTTTAGGAAAAACGTCAGACGCTGACATAAGTTAGTGCTCTAGCTTCAGATCAGACTGCATTTGAGAGAAAAACCAGCTACAATATTGATGCGCGTCTTTCACTGCGACTGAAACTCTCAGGGTTTCATCTCTACCTTGAAATATCGAAATCTTTATGTCCGCGGCGTTTCCGAAGCCTTATGTGTTTATATATTTCAGCTTCGGCTCTGAGAATTCGGTGTGAGAGGATCAGCACTTCTGTGCAGGACATGTTTATGATTGCACGAGGCAAAATGTTCCCGCTGCAGAAATTGCTGGAGATGTTTGGCGGGCCTCTCAGGCGGCTGGGCAACGAAAATGGCTCGAGTTGTATTGGGATTTGGTCGAAGAACAAAATATTTACAGGCATTAGGCCTTCGCACTTGAAAAAACTGAATCCCTGCCAAGATTAAATCGGACTTCTGAGGTTACGGAATTTATTGGCTTACTCAGACAAGTTTTTCCTTCTGGAATATATTTGATTCGCTGAACTTACCTCTAGATACTTTCAAACTACAAATTTTTGGAGCTGCGAACGGAACTTTACCTGCTCCTGGTATGGGAGGCATGGTGAAGTAAAATTACACCGGAAAAGTCGAATAGAAGATGCTCCAAAGATTTGGTTTTTCCATACTAGCGCACTGTCGCGTCAGAAAATCTTTCAACTCCACCGACATCGTGAACTAATTCGGAGCAATTGACTTGTCGAATTTTGCGCGCTCTTCCGTTCTTGGAGAACAAATTCAGCGCGTAGAATTTTGTAAAACATCATATGATCGCTCAGTGAGATTCAAATTTTATTGGCCGTGTTTACAATTTTTAATCAGGGTCGTTGCAAGAACATAAACTGACGGTTCTTAATGAGGCTGCTTCCATGATTGTTAAACCAGCATTTCTGCTGTCTGCGGACATAGAGTTTAGGAGTTTCTAGGACGAGGGTGCATTCAATGATTCATTTTTGTCCTAAATGTGGCAGGCAAAGCCTAAAATGTGACCAATATTCTCTAAAAGCGTGTGCCAAAATCAGCAGTTGTACAGTTACATTACTACAGTTTGTATGTTATAACATCACGTATACATTGTGCGTGACCAGTCATGCGTTTTCTTTTATTAAAGTTTAATGAAGAAATTCAAGTACGCTACTTAGTTTTTGTATTCGTTGGAAATATGAGGAGACTTACCGTGGTTCTCACCCAGTGAAGTGGGACGACTGGAGTTAATCGGACACGGCAGCAAGGGCGGAACGACGCTTGTGAGTTCATTTCCCAATAAATAACCACACGTGCTGGGGATGAACTTATAAATTGTAAGTTACAATACAGGCACTTGACTGAGGAGCTACCAATCGTTTAGGCGATAGCACCAAACTCAATATAATAAACATTTGGTTCCTTAGGTGTATAACATTTTTGGTGTGCTATGCAGTTACGCATACTCGTACTGTAATAATTATCAAGGTTGGCAATATTAGGTATCATTCATAACCTTCTATCCCTTTAAGCCCCGGTCGATTGTGTACAGTCATTTTGCAGGCTTGAATATAAATGAATCGATTAACCTGAAACATAGAAACCATCTAGAGAGCTTTTGATTTGCATCCTTGCATTATTTTTGCTTATACTCGTATGCACCGTACGTTTTTTCTCATATTACTAGCACTATTTGAACGTGTGAGAAATACTCATTTTGATCCTTACCACACCCATTCAAATCGTACGTTCAAAAACGTGCACTTCCCGCACTTCCCCTCATCCCTTACCACATGGTTGCCAAAGGCCATTTTTCCTTGGAGCTCCCTTCCCGACTGTTAATTCCTTCACTATTTTTACTCCATTCCCTCGAAGAGTTCTTTTGTCACTCGCTTCAATATCACTCGCTGGTGAGAGGGACGAGACAATATTGCCGGTTCATTGTTTTCATTTCTGTTCATTTCGTGCTCCCTGGAGCCGCAGTTCAAGCTTTCGCATCTCCCACTCAAGTGAACTGGGCAGGCGGGGCCCTGATCTCCCACTCAAGTGAGCTGGGCAGGCGGGGTCCTGATCTCCCACTCAAGTGAGCTGGGCAGGCGGGGTCTTGATCTCCCACTCAAGTGAGCTGGGCAGGCAGGGTCAGGATCTCTTTACTCGAGCCGTGTCATTAAAAATAGTCGCCATCTCTCACGAGAATAATTTCTCCATTTTATTTTGCTCCGGGCAGTTTTGCTGTTCATCATGCGGATTTTTTATAGGAGGTTTTTACAACTACTATCTGAATGTGAGCTCTCTTCCATAATAATCGAGAAATCGTTTAAAGATTGAAGGACAACACTCGTCTAATGAAATCGTGAAAGAGATTTGCTATAGTTTTTTCTTTGTGTGGTCATGCTGCAAATTTATTTTATTCTGAGAAATTCTGATTGATAATTATAATTAACAATAAATCTATTAATTTCGAACAGTTTCTAACATAGTTTGCCTAGGTAATTTAAACGGATGGATTGGATGTATTTCGATCTTAATTGTTAACTCAAACTTTAGTTGGATTCCGAATGTTAAATGAAGCAATATGTGAGAATTTTAATTATGATTTTCAATCCTTTGAAACATGCTAATCATTACCTTTAATATTTAATCTGCCGTAATTCTATTTTCTACACTGACTCATTTTGTGTTTTATACCATCCTGATGTTCATAAATTATGAATCCTCAGTGAAACTTTTGGATTAATTCCTTTCAAAGGATTTTATTACGATTACTTTCATTCATTAAAATCATACATTATTAAATGTTTATGATGTTTCTTTCAGTAAAATTTTCATACGCCTCCTGCTGAACGCATTTCACTAATTTTAAAGCTCAAATAATGACACATTTACAAAATTTCCGACATGTGTTCGTACATTTGTTTTCAAAAGCCCACCTCACTTTATGATATGCCGCTGGCTCACACGCAGCTTTTTAGCAATGTTCGCGAGCAAAAAGTTTGTCATGAGAAAATTGCTACATTCATGCGTTCATTTACTTGAAATTTAGGCAATGCACGCCAGAAGTGCCCTTCACACGACCAGTAAATGTCTGAGGAGTGTCACAAGTCAAAGGTTGTACAGTCCCATGAATTCCAACCTCACACTTATTCGTTGCCCCATGGTTACCGAAGGCCATTTGTGATTCGAGTTCTTATTCAATGACTGGTCTGTACCGTCCATTGACTTCCAACTTGACCCTAGACTAGAGAGCAAAGTTAGCATTCAATGCTCATGTTTGGGTATCTTCCACACTGTCTTCAGACATTGACTGGTTGTGTGAAAGGTCCATTGATTACAGCTCTGAAGTCCCACTCCTGGCGCTGCTGAAGCTTTCAACCTATTTACACATATGAGCAACTTGCAAAAATCAGCAATAAGCACTTTGACATCATACGTAAAATCCCTCAAACCATTCTCACATATGATTAACTTGTATAAATAAGCATTGTCCCATCATGTGCACAGAAACGGTTTCCCAATTTAGAAAGCGTGTGAGTTACTTATCTTTTCTCAAGCGGAACTATCCAAGTGGTTTCATTTCCAATTCCAGTTTCTTTCGCCAGCTCGAGCTAGCATTCTTGCATCTGTTCCGTACGCGTCTCTCACATTCAGAGAACTTTCATGTCCCCCGCAGTTCAGTTGCATATTTTCTCAGGAATAATTAACTCGTAGAGAAGCTCTTGCGTCTCGTACAGAGAATTTCTTGCTCTTCATCAATTAACAGAGAGAGGAACGCCGGCTCTCTCGCTGATATTCAAAATTAAAAACAAAAATGGCCTGAAAGTGAGAACGGGAGTGGACTGCTCGAAAAAAATATGAGCCAGGAAATGCACGTCAAGAGTGAGATTTTTGAAGTGGCGCCCCAGCTGAATTGATATTTTTGTTGAGATGAATTTCGCAATGAAACAGCGAATGCATGAAAAAAGAATCAATGAAAACTTAGACTCATTCTCCTATTCATTTATTTAATACGTACGAGCATCTACAGTACTGATATCCAGAATCGAATACTACTTATAATGGAACTGAATACTCGAGTACTTGTCTGTGCGCAGTGTCTTCAATAAAGTGGCCGCTCTCCAGCTCTTAGATCGGTTCTTGAAAGCCTGAAGTGCCCGTACTGGCAGCGGGAAGAAAAGCCTCAAGGGGATTCGGTCCTACGATGAAGCTTTCAGGAGTGTTTCCATTCCGTGTGAGCTATAAAGGAAGTTTTGTTACTGAAGCTCATTTTATTTGAGCATTGGATAATGAGAAATCACTTAAATCTCCGGCAGTTGTGAGGACGCCATCGCAGTTGCAGCACAACCCGCACGCTGGGACGCTGGTGCTTACCGTTAGGGTCGCTCCGAGGAGAGCTCGCGTGTTGCTCATAAAAAATTTAGAGGAAATAAATAGTCAACGTGCATGCTTAACTCAAACTCGAATTCTGTAACGTATGTTGTCATAAAATTAGAGCGCTGTGAATTTCAATCGATAAGGTACGGAGCTTGTGACCAATTTTTGTAAAAAAGGTGATCGAAGAGCTTGTAACGTTTAGAGCACTGATTCAACGTCGAAATATTTCCTGCTTAAAGCGTTGGGAAAATTACTCATGAATTGTCTCAAGTTTTTTGTGGAATTTCGGTATCGCAAAATCCATTTTTTGTTTCACTCACTTTTCTTTCCTAGACCGAATGCACGAACGAATCATTTGGCAATGACCAAATTTAGACCGGTTGCCCTGTGCGTAGCTTGTATATAATGTAAAAATTCTGCTTATAGAGTCCTGTAACTGGTCTGACTCCGTGTATCTTACATTCAGACTCTCACTGCCTCTAAATTTCTGCAAAGCTCTACAGTGGGGCAACTAGGAAGATTCTTTTACGTACGCTACTTTGAGTAAGCATATTTCAAGACATGAGACGGAAATCACTGTGATTCAAATAAACTACATCAGGTTAACGCAAACCTTTACCCTAGTCTGACTTCATGGCTGTATAGACGCAAATAATCATCATTTTCAGAAAGTTATGACAAATTGGACATAAATCTCAGAGAACTTAGCAAATGAGTGCGGTTGGAACGTCGAGTCTCACGATAATATGGTGTCAGTGTACGCATCATCCCATGGTTGGAACATATATCGTGTCAGTGTACGCATCATCCCATGGTTGGAACACATATCGTGTCAGTGTACGAACACATCGATGGGTTCCCCAGTAGGTTGGGGCTCCTTACCTGAGCTGAGGACCTATCTCATTGCCCTGTGCCACATAGGCACAGGGAGCTCTACATTGCCATAGGGTCCGCCATGTTCCCCACATAGGCACAAGGAGCTCTACATTGCCATAGGGTCCGCCCTGTTCCCTACATAGGCACAAGGAGCTCTACATTGCCATAGGGTCCGCCATGTTCACCACATAGGCACAAGGAGCTCTACGTAGGCACAGGAAGCTCACATTGACACAGGGTCCAGCGAGCTCACTGCTTCCTAACGAAGTTTATCGCTCAAAGAGCGCCCACATCGGCCTCTAGTATCGACCAAACGTCTTGAATCTCTGCCAACTGCCAACTTTGCTTCACGGAGGTGCGCTCGACGTGACTCCTTCTGGATAGATGAATGAACCAATCGTTGGCTGGCTGGCTGGATAGATGGATGGATAGAGGATTGGTTGGCTGGTTGGCTGTATAGATGGATGGATATATGGTTAGTTGACTGGCTGGCTGGCTGGATAGATGGATGGATAGAGGATTGGTTGGCTGGCTGGTCAGTTGGTTGTGTGGCTAAATGGATGGATGGATAAATAAATGGTGGTTAGCTGGCTGAATAGGTGAATGGATGACTGAATGAGTAGTACGCATAAATATATGAATGCAAATATGGAATGAAGGATAGGTAGTTGAATTTATCGATGGCTAGATTGATGAAGGAATCAGTAAATCAGTTAAACAATCATGGGAGGGTTTGATGGAATGAACTGTGGATCAATTAACAGAAAAGTGTTAATGATCCATATCGATACGAGAACAGAATCAGTAATGAATGTTCTTGTGATGGCTAAATGTAGCCAAATGAGTTTATATTTGAACTATTAGTTGCATATAAACAATTGGTTGACCAATGGAGGCAGGTATTCCCGACAGATGAATACATATATATTCATACACGTATTTTATTTGAAACACAAGCACTAATGAGCTAAAAAAGAGAAAAAGAGTCTACTGTCATACTCAAATAAAATCT
The DNA here is from genome assembly GCA_014899125.1 of Orchestia grillus. Taxonomy (NCBI): domain Eukaryota; kingdom Metazoa; phylum Arthropoda; class Malacostraca; order Amphipoda; family Talitridae; genus Orchestia; species Orchestia grillus. The sequence continues at coordinate 73,119 of VOMN01072139.1, read as the reverse complement.
TTAGGTCAGTCACAACTTAGAGACGCGTCACCGACCCTGTGAAGTCTGAAGCGTCTGCGAAATGTTGACTTTATGGCCGGAACTTTGGGCTGTTCTACGTCCGTGGCCATTTGGTCGGCATTACGTCCGTGGCCATTTGGTGATGGTCGGCATTACGTCCGTGGCAATTTGGTGATGGTCGGCATTGCGTCCGTGGCCATGTTAGGATAAACATTTAAAAAAATTAATCTACGTATTGAGATTCATCTACCGTGCAAAATTTATTTACGGGTGTTTCATAATTCATCAGTATATGTTAACATTTTCCAGGGTATACAGAGATTTTATCTAATTCATCAGTCTATGTACAGAATTTAGAGATTTTTTAGAGAGTATACAGGGAAACAGATATTTTATCTGATTCATCAGTGTATGTAGAGATTCTAGGAATTTTATAGAGGTATGTAGAAATATAGAAATTCTATCTAACTCATCAGTGTACGTAGAGATTATTTTAAAAACATCTGCAAACAAATAACAACAATAGTTCCCATTTGTATTTAAATATAGTTGTGTGTTTGCATGTGTACGTGACTTTGGGTGGAGAGAAAAGTTCCTCGATGCCCTTATTTTTCATTCGATGTGGGCCTTGACGGCACACTTCGCCCTACGCTGCGTGTTTGTGCACAGTTCTGAGCAGCTCCGATGCAGGGCAGTTCTGACCCTCCCAGGCAGCGCATCACCCAGTTCTCCAAAACACAGCCCATAGCTGCAAGATTTTCTGAAACTGTGGCAAGCATTTCGACTTCAACGCCAAATTCGTTGCAAAAAGAGTGATTTAAGCGTTTTTTTTACGGCTCTCTCGAGCGTTCATCGCTCATGCTCGATCACTATTGCCTGAGGCCTGACAATGTATCGCGCTACGACTTTTTTTATATGTTTTTCCGCAGCGTATTTGGCTCGCAGAATGGCTGCAATTTTAAAGATGCACTGCTTTTGCCGGCTTTCTCTTCCGTTCTTTTCACAGCAACGTTGGTGAAGAACTTTGGGGGATTTTGTTGGGCGATCAACAGCTGTCGACAGGTTCTGGACGCAAATACTGAAGTGAGGCTGCGGCTAACCATGACCTCCATGTGTTTATTTATATATTTATATATATGCTTTGTGTCCGCTTCTCAAGGAATAACACAGAGCACAATTAACTTTTCAGTTATAACATAAAATATAACCCTGAAACAACCTCTGCTTTTCATATTCAGTCAGTTGGTAGTACGGATACAATTTATTCCCGGTCGAACGTGGATAATAGCACAAATTTGAAGAATTTGTGCGTTTGTAAATTGGGTAGATCAAAATTAGTTATTTCAATTAATATGTTATAACCCGTTATTTTTAACGGGCGTTCATACTAGAACAGTATTAGTAATAATTATAATAATAACGATAAAAATAATAATAAGTAATATCTGCTCACATTTTCCTTGCAGGAAAAAGATACTGCACACTTCATCTAATAATTTTTGTATTCCAAATTTCGACTCAAATTCGGCATCGACTGAAGAACGTATATTAATTCTTCACTTTTTAGAGGAGCTGCAAAATCTTTCAGGATGTCGAGATCGTCCCAGACTCGACGACTTGAAAGAACAGATATTAGCGTTTATTCAGCCCAGTTGAAGCAGGCAATTGGCAGTGGCGTTTGAGACCAGAATTAGGAAGATCCAGGGTTGTATTAATGCGCACGGGCTCGCTTTAAAATGGATCAGAATTGTCGTCCGTATTTATTTCCGGAATTCGGTTTCCGAAATACGTCGAGGCACGTTTATCATTTGAAAATCCTGTTGCAGAGACGAGACAATGTAAACAATCTAGGAAAACGTAAGCCTTCATGGCGGGAGAACAAGCCTTTCGCTTCATCAGAGTTTACAGCTAGCGCAATTTGTTCCCATGTCAGTCCATTTTGGAGGATACAATTCCAGCGGTCTTCAAGGCTTGTCAAAGCGTGGAAGCCACGGATGACAGCAGTGATAAGATTTTAAAGTGAGAGAAGCATCGCTCATCCTCCATCACTTTGGTTGTACACTAAATAAAGCGGCCGCTGCTCGCTCGCAAATCCTCTTCGACATTTCTATCTCGGTCGGCGGGGACTCGACGGCGTCGTCTCCTCAGCCAGCGTCAAAGGTCCGATATGGGCGGTCGGTGTCAGAGCTCTGAGGGAGCGGCGCCGCGGCGGTGGCAGTCGCACCCGAGGGAACCTGAAGAATACTTCCAGAGGGATAAGTTAAGTTACTCGCTCAAAAAACGATGCACTTTATTACGAGCTTTTATCTTCAAAGCGCCAGTGTAACTATCCCCCTTCTCGGCTCTAGGCTGTCTGCTTAGCTGGGTAACTTCCGAGGCAAAAAACGTAACTTAATTTAAGCGATTTTTTGAACTATCTTCCTTTTCTAGTTTTAATTAAACGAGGAAATGCGAGCATCAGAGCTTTTTACCTTTACGTTGTGGACTTTGCTCTACTAGAATGCTGTTTTAAAACGGCGAGATGACTCAATTTGTAAATTGGGTTCCATCTGAAAGACTTACAAGTAAAATTTCACGTTTGCTTACAAAAGAACTGTCATCACATTTCTATATTTAATTAAATTTCTCTGCCCTTATTTCTCTCAGTGGTTGCTTTGATGAAATAAATTATTCCGAAGTCCGCTCAGTTGATTCACTGATGTTTGAGGTCATCTAGCTATATATTTAGGATAATTTTTATTATTTTTACTACAAAGTTTATTTAACGCTTGAAAACTTACATGTTTATGATCGTTTATTGTTGGCGTCACCCCACGTAGCATGGCAATTTTCTAAACGAAATGACATAATGAAGTATCGACTGGAACGATGCGGAAAATCATTTTCCTCTTCAATAGACTGACGACTGAGCAACATCGCGAAAAATCAAAGTTGTTGGAACTTCAAAACTTGAAATGAAGAAATATGAGTAGTATCAAAGAACTACATAACCCAATAATTACACAATTTTTCTATAATTTTTGTTTCTGCAGTTGCTGAGGAATTTTTGTTAGCTTCGGTTGGCTTGTTTTTATAAATTTGATACTGCGAGTTTTAAGGCTCAGGTCTCACTGGCTATAGGCTAACATCAATAATTATCCGTGAATCAGGGATTTCAGAAGGCTTGTAAATCTAAATCATGGCATCAGACAACAAAATATAGAACACCAACAGAATCTATGACGTCACATCAGAGCAGTCAGTCGAGCAACGATAAGCCGCAGCTGGAATACCACAGCTGCGTGGCAGCTGGAAAAGCGCCTAAGCTGCGGTGTGTGCAGAGTTTACTCTAAAGAAATAAGACCTTATCAGCGTGACCAGAAGAATCCAATTTTTTCGCGGTTTGGTCGTCCAAGCGTGCGATTTGAATTTCACATCAAAGCCAGAACAGAGAATAAAAACCGTCTCACGTCGATTGAAGTCAAAGAGTGGACTCGTTTTTCACTTCCCATGAGATCTTTTAAGGCAAAATTTTTGGATTTCTAGCTCTTTTTCATTTATTTTCGGAAGAGGCACGTCGGGATCAAATGAGCAAAGGATTCCTCGTCGCTTCCGCAAAGTTGCGAGCAGGTCGAGCGGCATCACCAGAGCTGCTCTCACTTTTCGGGACCATCGTTTGATGCCGTGCGGGATCGCTGCTCGGGATCTGAACTCATCTTTGAGGTACAACGGCGACGTTAATCTCATAATATGGGTTAATGGACTCAGGTTGGAAGAGCTTCACCGTCCCTCCGCAGGGACTTCAGCCTGATAGGTTCATAATTAAGCTCTTGCAGCTCAGACGTCGCATTGCCGGTTCACTCGCGGTTCGTCGACGTAATTGGAAAATGCGCTGTTTCAGGTCAGCCGTCGAATAGATTGTTAGAAATTCATGAAATATTATGTACCAAAAAGTTATAACCCCGACAGTAAAAATCAGTGTTTGGTTAAGAGTTGTCAAGGAAATTTACCAACTCCTGAGAGCAATGAGCTCGCAGGATATCTACCTACAATGGAAATAGGTAACACCTACGGAAACAGACGCATTCACACATGCTTTATGAATTTAGGGTAATTATTCATTGAGTTTTATTACAGCTCCTGTATTCACTTGGGTATCGCTTTCATATCGGGTTGAAATTCTTGACTTTTGAGGAGAGGGTTTGGCGGCATAAAAAAGCTCCCGTGTTTATGACAGATTTTCGTCATGGTAATGTTTTCCAGTGAGATAAATTATTATCAATCAAGTCACACCGACCTGACTTGCTTCGACAGGTTTCTGATTTTGGTGTTAATGGCCATCGCGCTTATCTCAATAAACATAAGTTTGAGTATCCCAACTTAATTTGTGAACAAGTGTATTTTTTCATAAAGTCAGACTTGCTTTGCATCCTCTATTTGTCACGTGAAAATGCAATGCATCTTTTTCATACTATTTCTGGAATTTACTATTGTTTTCAACCAGGTTATCACTTGGGAAACAGTCTTCTGGCAACGACGCAAACAATTTCTTAAAAAACATTTACTTTCGGTACACACTTGACTCGATGATTCACTGAACGAATCTCCACGTATGAGAACATTGAACACAGCTCTCTCTCGTCTCCCTTGAAAGTTTTCTGAACTCTCATAACACGTTTGAGCATCTCGTTCTGTCCAACTAAATAGCGCTTAAATAATGGCCACAAAATAGAGAATCGACAGTGAAAGTAGACTAATACACCTGCAGCCTTTGTGTGTTGTATAAATCCACCTGAGTTAAGCAGAAAATTTATTATCTTAACGGTAGGAAGGCGTGCAGTTGTCACAAACCCGAAGTTCACTATTTCAAATACACATTATATCATTTATTTTCAAACAATTCCTGAATTCCTCGTGCGATCAAACGTCGAAGTTAAATTCCCATGAACCTTTTCGCTCGCACATATTCAAGCCTCCAGTTAGCTATTTTACAGAAGCATAAATATTTTTGGTTGCTTCAGCTGCTAGACATCTTTTTCTAACAGGACGAAGAAACGCATTCAAGTTTAGCGTGAGAAAGCCGTCCGTCTGCTTGCTTCCAAGAGTGAGTCCTGTTTGCTTAGTTTAATTCGGCCGTTGTTCTGTGTTGAGCTCGCTCTTCTTCAACATAGCCTTCGTTAAGGACCGAGAAGCCCGCTGTGTTTGCTCTAAATTAGACTTTACGGCATGATTACGTCCTTCTCGATGGTGCCTTGGATGTGTTGCGTATTATTACTCTTTCTTACGACCATCCTGCTTGGATGTTAGCCAAAGTACAATGCTCCAAATGCATGCAAATGCGAATGCATGCTCACAAGGGTGATGAGGATGATGGTAGTCCAGACACCGCTGATGATACTGGAGGATAGCAGGAGGAATTTGCTTGCTTCAAATCATCTGAAGCTCGAACAGAAGAGACGATACAGTGATCGTGCTGAGCGACGCAATGGCAGGGCGCTCGAGCACTGCATGTTCCTCTCACAGGTCTCCACACGCGACAGTGCATAAAAAATTGGTGGATATATTTTTGACATTACGATGGGACTCGCAAATTATAACATTTCTTACATGTTGTTTTGTGGTACTGCAATGACGTGCAATTAAAATGAGAAATGAGTGTATGTTTGCTGGTTCTAGAACACTCAAAAACTGACATTCTTCCAAAAATTCCCTGCCAATCGTAAAGGTGCAGAAGTGTGAAATCTGCAATGTGATGCCTAAAATACACTGTGCTTTAGCGGTTTGTCTTAGCTTCGTTGGCGAAAATTATAGGTTTCGGATGGCTTTTATCTCCTGAATTGAAATTTATATATATTTATCCCTTCTATGCATAGAACTTGGCTCATACTATCATAAGAATTCAACCAGTCGCGTGAAAATATCATCTTCTGTCGAAATAATCCATCCCCCTCTCCCGTTTTCAAACAAATTTTTCGCAAATCCAGAAAATGCTCGTTCACTCCACTGTTCACTCCACTGTTCAGTAAGCTGGCTTTCACCACCAGCTCTGGAGTACCGGCCTCATCTTTCGCTGCCGATCTCAATTCGCTGGCTTCGTAGGGGTTATGATCAATGCATAATGTAAAGCCCCTACCCTCTTCTCAAGCGGCGGGGGGGAGCACCCAACACAGGAGGAATATTTTTGCCACTATTTATGCTGTTGGATTGCTGCGCAGATTTCCCGACGAGCAGTTCCATTTCTGCCTACGTATTGCTGGTACGATTTCGTGTCTACGTAATAGGGAGGTTTTGCTCATACGTCGTACGTCAGTCGAGCGCAGCGAGCGGCGCCCAGACTGCAAGATCCCTTTACCATCGCCCAGCCAATCTTGAACTAATGCGCATTTAGATGCAGTTGTCACATAAAGTGCTCCGGTATCCCTGCTGTCACTTTCATGCTTCATTCGAAATGAGTATCTGGTTTGAACGCCAAGCTTATGGCCTCACAGCGGCCGCCTGGCTGGAGCTCCTCGTGCGTCTGAAGCGCACTGAAGAAACGAGGGTAATTCATGCGAAGAACATCAAAGGCAAGCTTGGATGCCTGTTATGAACCTCAAACGGATATGTGGTTGGATATCTTAAACGAACTCTAGGCGGATAACATTGCCATTTCTCTGTGCCTGGAACGCAAGTCTTATTACTTATTTCAGGCCATAAATGCTTCCATGAACTAATTAGTGTGCTACTAAAATTACTTCTCGGAAAATGTCCGAGGGAAATGTATGAAATTTTCCTCAAGTGCGTTTCAACAGGAGGAATAAGCTCAAAATTCTGCATGCCATCTTGAAAATAAAAGTAAAACAAATATTGCCTAGTCAAATAATATGAAATAATTATATTGCAATGGTAAACACGATGCAAGGCAGGAAAAAATTTCAGGTTCCGCAGGCCTTGGTGAGACGAGTGCCCTTCTCACGGGAGCGAGCAGAAAGATTTGATTTTGCATTGAATTTCTAAGCGATGTATATATACAAGTACATTATAAAATTAGAGCATGTAATATCGTAGAGAATCGAATAGAAATTTCCAAAGTAAATTTCGCATTGTATTTCACAAGCTTGAAAAAGATTCAGGTCATCAGGAAAGTTTGTGCCGATTTTAAAGGCAATGAAAAGTTGTAAATGCGTAAACTATTATATTTTTAACCATCGAAATATAGACCATTTTATTACGCAATGCGTCTCCATATTTTCTCTTACATGAAAATACCCATTTCCCAGGATTGCGGTGGTTACATTGCAAAGAATTCATTATGGTATTTTTTTTGTCTTTCAAAGAATTTAAATTTTTACCATTAAGACTATTCAGCAAAGACCTAAGTAGAAATCAGAAAGAGCAACCTCTGGTGAATATGGAGGGAGGAGTAACACATCCGAGCCAAGCTGCAGCAAGTTTTGTACGGCTTACAAAGAAACGTGTGGTCTTGCATTATCCTGGTGGAAAACAACACCTTTCCTGTTGGCTAATTCTGGGCGTTTTTCTTGAATTGCTGTTTTTAGCTCGTCCAGTTGTAAACAGTGTTTATCAAAATTAATTGTCTGGTTACTTGGGAGAAGCTCATGGTACAGAATTCCTTTCCAATCCCACCAGGCACAAAGTAAAACTTTCTTGAGTGAAGACCCGCTTTTGGGATGGCTGAGGGAGGCTCATGTCGCCTGTTCCAAGATCGTTTTCTCTGAACATTTCGGTAAACAATCCATTTTTTATCTCGTGTCACAATTTGTTTTAAAGAAGGCGCGTTTTCATTCTTTTTATTAAGAAAATCACAGATGGAAAGGCGATCCAAAACGTTCTTATCACTCAAGTCATATGGCACCTAAACATCGAAGTGATTTGCGAACCCAAGCTTTACCAGGTGCTTATGAACAGCAGATTTTGATAGGGTGAGGCTTTCTGCCAGTTCTCGAGTTGTGCAATGTGGGTTATTCTCAATTGATAACTTGATTCAGTCATTGTCTTTGAAGGATGGTCTAGCTGATCGCTCTTTACCCTAAGGTTGCAATCTCCAACTTGGAATCTCGTGAACCACTTCCAGACAATTCTTTCGGATGAAGAATCATCACCCGAAACTGAGCATACAGCTTTAGTTGTTTGTGGGGGATTTTTTTTCTGTAAATAGAAAAGTATCAATAGCCGAAAAATGAGTTTTTATGTTCCTTCTTCAAGGGTTACAGAATTAACTAACATGTGTTTGTAACACATGATGCGTACAAACGTATCACATACATGTGTAATTAAATCTTTTGGAAAATTCTGTGAGTCAGGCATTAAATGGTTAAGGCAGGGGTGGCCAACCTTTTACATACCATGTGTCAATTTTATGTCATACGGTTTCAGATGCGCCATAAATCTCTTGTACTCACCCCCCATGGCTGAAAGGGGGTGAGGTGAGTACAATGCATCCTTGAAGTGGCGCAAGGATGCATTGCGCCACTTCAAGTCATGCAATGCGCCACGTTTGGCGCATGCGCCATAGGATGGCCACCCCTGGGTTAAGGCGTTCAATTATACTTCTATTAACATTTTAAGTCCCACGACATGCGCTCGGATAAAACTCCGCGTCTGAATGTGGTCATCGGCGCAAGTCGGCTGCTGCCGGACGCCTTCAACTCTAAGCAAAAATATTACTTTGGAAGTTATTCGAAGTTGCAGCTGGCTAACTTGCATGGCTGCTCCAAAGTACGCAAAGCGTAAGTTTACTTAAATTCACATGAAAGTAGTTAGGCCGGGCTGGCTATGACAGACTTACGGACAGTGAGTCACGTACGTTAAGGGTGTTTGAAGTAAAACTCAACCGCCAAGGGAGACTGTAGCCATGCCTCAATTTCAGGATAGACTTGTGGTGAATGTGACATTTTGGATACTTCAGATAAGTAGATAAGTTGCGGTAAGATACGTTCTAAGGCTAACAAGTATGCGCAGTTTCTCAAGACGTGTAAATTTTTTCAACTTACTAGTACTAATGCAACAGCGCTGTTTTTTTGTCCCTGCTACAAAATGCCCCTCCCATTACTGCAACAAATCCTAGAATCAATTCAGAGTTTTTTCAATCTCTCAAACTTTGTTGTGGATGTTGATATAAAAATTACGATTTTCGATATTCAAAGTGCTCATTGTTGACAACCTATACATCCTTGGGACACTTCTAAAGCCGTTTCGTGACACTCGTAACCCGAGTGTCACCTACCAGGAATGCTTGAATCATTCCGTAACACAACTATTACATTTCGAATTTGAGAGCACTTGGGGCCCCTCCTGGTAGCTCGAGGTCGGACTGCACAGAATGCGCTCAGCAGCGACTCACTTCGGCGGGGCTCAAGGCTGTTATCAATGGAGGACACATTTCGAGAGGCTTTCTCTGCTCCTTGTAGTTCATGGCTCAGTTTACAGCAATGGAAGCCTTTTGGGAGACGGTGGCTTTTGCCATTGTAGCCAATCGCCGCGGAGAGTAGAGTAGACTTCAATCGGTCCCTGTCTTTGACTGCGCGCTTGAATGCTTTAGGCCTGTGTGCCAGCTTGTGGACTCTTGGTCTCGTTTCGGCGCGTTTTACACTTGCCACTCTGGAGAAATCTAATGTCACGGAGGTAAGGAGTTCTTCGGCGCAAGACTTACGTTACTTGTGATCTCCGTAAAGCTTACTCTCCCAGGTGTGTAATTTTACTTTGAATTGAGCTAGTCGAGGCTCAGTCGTCAGTATGAAATTGTTCTACAGGGTGCGTGCTGTCCCTCAGGACACCTCACGTACTTTTAGAAGAACAGCGCGCATTAAACGATTCTCTTGATTTTTCGTCGACATAAACTGACCTTGCCTAAGAACGTGTGATTTGTATCCGAGGTCTTGATGAACAACATTCCTTATTGTTCCTCCAGACACTTGATGATCTTTGGCAAGATGTCGCATTGACTGCCTAGGACTCAGCATCAGCTTAAGGAATTTCTCAATCATTCGTTGGAACTATTCCCTGCCTCTCACACCCAATACAAATCTGACCCATTGACGCCATGTGCATGAGCGACGTCGGCTATCACTTGCGACAACATGCGAGTCAGGACTATTTCAGAGTTCACAAAATATCCCCAGTAGGTTATCAAGAGATGGTTGAAAGTTTTCAGTGTTATTTTTAAAAGAAAGAAGGTCTTACTATCAAGAATTGAGAGAGACCAATCGTGTCTCATGATATTGCTAGCGTACTTCCAATTATTTATGAACGATCAATTACTAGAAGTTTTAACCCATATCAGATATTAGCTTTCCGCTCTTAAAATGTCACGTAGGTCAGAAGTCTGAATTCATAGCTAAGCCTTTTCAAATACGACAAACTGTATTCCTTCAATGAAACATGCAAAATCTTCTCATCCCCAACAAGCGGAATTGAAATTCCCATGACGCGAAACTTTTTCGCCGCCGCTACCCTGGTACAACAGCTCCTTTTTATTTGCAAATTCAGACTTGATGCTACATGAGCTGAAGCTGTTCGCTTACCTACAGCCCAGGAGACGCCAGCTCTCGCTAGCCTAGCAGCTCGTGTCTGGGCCGCCCATCAGCTCGTGTCTGGGCCGCCCAGCAGCTCGTGTCTGGGCCGCCCAGCAGCTCGTGGCCGCCCCTCTTATCGCGCGTTGCACAATGAGCTCTTTCCTCAAGTCCATTGTTGAGGGCAAATCTTGCTAGTCTATTTACTTGCGTTCTAAGTCCCTTGACTCCGACTTTAGTGATACGAAACTTGAAGGGACTTAGAAACTGTGAGCCATTGTCTCTCCCACACTACTTAAAGGTGTTTTTTTCGCGCGTTGATGGAAGGTTTGTGCTAAATTGAATGAAAATAATTTCCTTCAGAGAACTATTGTTTGTCTAACCTTGTGTGGCGAATTGAAAAGATATCTTTTGAGCAAACTGTTGCAGCAATGACGAAGATAGCAATGCTCCAAATTCAGACCGAATAGAATGAGAACCTTGCTCTAGAATCTGTGCTTACATTTGTCATTAGATTTACTTTTCGAAGCATATACGTTTACTTAAATCATTCGCTCGCTCGTAGCTGCAGTTCACTGGTAACGACCTGAAAATTTCATTTAGGAGCGCATGTCCTGCATCCCTCAACAGACGATGACATTACCTAGTGGCTACCTTCGGAATAATATTGATAGCAATAATAATGACAATAATAATGGGCAATGCCATGACCTTGAACAGCAGCAGTGAGGTAAGAAAACCTTTTCGAACTCCTGCCATTAACACCAGTTACCAATTAAAAAATTATTGCTTTTTAGACCCCGTTCCGAGCAATACTGGAATATAATGGTAGTAAAGGTTCTGATTGGGCTGAGAGACTCTCTTGGACTGCCACAATACTGGGACTGGCCACAATACTTGGAGTGGCCACAATACTTGGAGTGGCAACATTACTTGGAGTGGCCACAATACTTGGAGTGGCCTCAATACTTGGAGTGGCCACAATACTTGGAGTGGCCACAATACTGGGACTGGCCACAATACTTGGACTGGCCACAATACTGGGACTGGCCCCACAGTTATGTCCACAGATGCTGTGCACCCTTACCAAAGAATACTCTGTACTGTCATCGCCAGCACTCGGTAAGACTTGTGCATTCGATTTTTTGATGCATTTGCTACAGATTGTTGTACTACACGCCAAGTGACTCCTTACTGCATTCAGCTGACACCGTACTTGTACAGCAACTACTGACCGTTGTATAGCCAGCCTGACGAAGACAGTTCGTTTTTCATCTGCTGAAGACGATGTACAAAAGTGGTTTTGAAAAAGAAATGACTTTCAGTATCGAAAACTGTATGAAGTATTATGTTGGTTGCATGATAGCCAGACGAAGCTGCTAATACTCACCGAAAAAAGTTCTAAGCAAACAATTAGTGAAGTTAAAAGTTATTCATTGTTGAACAGGACTTTGCAGGTGCCCAGTATGTACCTGTGGTTTCACGCACAATAATCTTCAGAATACACAATAAATTTCTTCATGTGCTAGAAAATTTTGACCAATATGCTTAATAACGGTAACAAGCTCTGTGGATAGAGGTGGTGAACATAAACAATCGCGCTAAAACACATGTTTTCATCGCCAATGGTCCTCTTAAAAACAAAAATTTAACATAACTCTTAAAGCTTAATTTTTTCACTAAACACAAGGGAGGTAAAACAAAATTGAAAATAGGCGCTATGTTAATTGCTCTGGTCCATTCATCAGTGAATATCCGAGAGCAGTGATAAGCTTTACCTAGAATCCGCAGAGGCAGATGTGAAGCATCAGTAGAGCGGTATCAGCGGAGGCTGATGTGAGGCATCAGTAGAGCGGTATCAGCGGAGGCTGATGTGAGGCATCAGTAGAGCGGTATCAGCGGAGGCCGATGTGAGGCATCAGTAGAGCGGTATCAGCGGAGGCCGATGTGAGGCATCAGTAGAGCGGTATCAGCGGAGGCCGATGTGAGGCATCAGTAGAGCGGTATCAGCGGAGGCCGATGTGAGGCATCAGTAGAGCGGTATCAGCGGAGGCCGATGTGAGGCATCAGTAGAGCGGTATCAGCGGAGGCCGATATGAGGCATCAGTAGAGCGGCATCAGTGAAGGCTCGTACTCATGTAGCTCAACTCAAGTGTCAAGACTCCGACTTGCATTGCGAATTTCCCCGACCGCTGGGAATAAAACTCAGGGATTCAGAGTTGGCAAAAACACAACAAAAAGCAGCACAATCTCTCCGTTGATTTTCCTCCGAAATTTGCGCATTAAGCAAGTCATTAGAGGCTGCAGCGGTCCATTGTTTCCAAGCTCCTGTAGCTCGACGCCAAAAACGCTGCAAGCCTCCCGCCTGTACTGACGCTGATGGAAGTTTGGATTAAGGACATTTAAAGCCGAGTGACAGAATCGACGAACTTCTTTTTCCCGGTGTAATTCAATGCGACAGATCGGGGCGGCGCTCGGAGAAAATTTAGATTGATTCGTGCATTTTTGGCAGAGTCGTCGAGCATTTCGCTAGCCGTGAATTAGAATATCTCTTGTAATTAACCTGAATTCTTTATGCCGGGCGGAACCGGAGAGAAGACTTTTAGAGCGCCGGAATATTTTAGCCCGCTTTGGTACCAGGAGAGAAACCAAACTTAGAAATTTCGACAGGGGTTCCATTTTTGAAACATACGAAGAATTGAAGGAGTGTTTCAATAATTTCGTGAGGAAAATTGTGTTCCTTTAATGCGTATCATCCAGTGCATAAAACGGATTCGCTTTCTTTTTGATACGGTAAACAACTTTTGAAATGACTGTGTAATTTTCATTCGTAAGTCACAAAATAATTAAAATGCTTTCGCGTCAACAACCTCACGTGACATTCGTTGACTTCACAGCTGTGATATTCTACACGAGTCTCCATGCGTTCAGTATTTCATAAGACGCAGAAACCCCGTCGAAACGAGACGATAAAACAGCTACGGTTCAGAATACAATGTGAAAATCATGCTTGATCATGCGTAATATTTCAAAAAAAGTTACGTTCTTTGTTCCATGAAATGTTGCGATCACACTCGCGGCGCAATTTTTGCTGGTACGTAGAGAATCGCTCGTAAAACAACCTCGGGGTGCTCGCATTTTTGCTCATATTATGCCTCATTTTTGAGGAATGCCGTGAGTTATGCGAGGCCAAGCATGCCACCTTTAGCTGAAGATGGAGCAACGCAGTCAAGATTTGTTAGAGCTGGAAATTTCTGGGCCTGAGAGGACGCTTGTGTCTCTGAGAACGCTCTGATAAGAGCGTTTGGAATCAGCGTCTCTCAGTTGTCGTCTTTTATTTCTAGTGACTAATGCCTCCCAAACAGATCGCTTTTCGCTCACGACTTGCCGGCCCAGAGACTTTGGCTGCTGTATTCGTTATTGCTGGGATGAACGTTCTGAAATTTATGTTACGACGGCGGAAAATTGCAGTACTTTCCGCAGAGCGACAATTTAACACTGATAAGTGGTCCTCGACGTGATGTATCACCTCCGTGTGTCTCCAATACACTCATTCGCAAAAATCTGCTGTTATTACTGGAGCGTGTGAAAGGGGCCCACTTCAAAGCGTGAATAAACATTATTTATAGAGTGAGCACGCCAAATAAAACATGCAGCTGCCAAAAAATTCGAATAGAACATAAGGATAAATCACACAGTTATCGATTCGAGTGTCATCGATGGTTCGTAATGTATTCTGTCAGATCTCACGGGGGCTTCTAGTGAATGATGAAATGGGTCACGAGCCTACGAACTGTGTACAAACGTAAATCTTTGCTAGCATAATTAAATAAAAGCAAAATATTTACACCATGTATAAACTAATTAGGAATTCCGATATATTTAATTATCAAGGTGCTCCTGTGAACATCGGTGCTTCATTGCGACTTGTTGATCGATTCCTGGTACTACTGGCTTCAATTCTGGCTACTAACACGATTTTATTCATTACCGACACGTAGTGAGTGTATCAAATTATGACCCCTATACCTCAAAATGAAAGAGTATTGAAGTGGGGAGTACTTTAAGATGTGCTCGTATACCTAAACATCAGTACGGCTGCACCTATTCCATGTCAGAAATGCCGCTAGATACAGAATTTGAGTTCATTTGTGAGACAAGTATTTTATTAATGGAAGTTGGCATTAAGCAATGAGGTTAGTGGTCATGAAAGATGACATTAAGCAATGAGGTTAGTGGTCATTAATGTTGGCATTAAGCAATAAGGTTAGTGGTCATGAAATTAAGGAGCCTTTGGTGGCGTCAACGGGCACTACAATTGAATTGATTTAAAAGAAGGTGATAAGTTAGTGAGCTTTTTGAGATGGCTGAACCAGAAATACTGAGGTACGTGCAGGAATTTTAAGTCCAGAAATTTATTTAGTTGCTAAGCCATCCGGCAAATGACTAGCTTAAGAAGAAGGCGGCTGGTTAAGTTAACGCTAGTGCGTTGTGTTCTCGCGATAGGTTTACTTGAAAAGGCAAAATTCATTCAGTTTTCGAAAAATTTATCTAATTTTTCGTAATGTTACCGTGTCCTTTGAAGTATATTAACGTTACCTTACACGAGAAAATGAAATACTTTCAAATGATTTACAGAAATTAAGCAATGAATGTATGCCGACTCACTAATCTTGCTCAGCTTGAAGATTAAAAATGCTAACTCTGCAACGTAGGAACCCGTCTTTTATTCGACATATTTTAATTCTAATATATTTCAGCCTCTTTCTTTCGTTGAAACATGGTTTAGGAACCAGAATCTGATCTCCCATTCGGCCTGCGACGCACGAGTGCATTCTTCATGAATGATATGGGACTATTATTCTCCAGCTACCCGGGCATTTAGACTCAAAAATCATTGAGCGCCATTTTTTCGTCGTAGCCCCAGTTTCAGCTACAACATCACGAATTATGGTAACGGATACCGTGGACTTTTTCGTGCGTAAGAATTAGATGAACTCGACGCTCGGAATTTTGCGAGGTTTTAACAAAAGGACGATATTATGTCCCCTGAATTAGAGGCGACTCTTCCGAATATGAGAGAAAGGGTTTGGTCTTCGTGAGGGCAGAAATCCACGAATTCACGTCAGACGTACGGCTTGACCAGCTGAAATTGACTGAATTTTTTTTGGAGAGCATGATATATAGTTTCGGGCAGTTTTACTTGACACTTAACGCTCGCTTGAAAACTATTTTTTAGATGGCGCTGTAATTGCTCATTTATACACCCAAATGTTCATTATATCCAGCGATCGTACAATCATTCAGTGGGAAATCTCGTAAGAAAATATTTGTTCGTTTGTGCCAGCAAAACAACGAAGGACAGGGCGACACAGGATCGAATGCCAGTGTATCTAATCTTCAATATCATCACAAGAGCACCACAGGGGTGACGGAATAGAATTGTAGTGCATCTTGTTTGTAATATCCATCACAAGAGCACCACAGGGGTGATCGAATAGAATTGCAGTGCATCTTGTTTTTAATATCCATCACAAGAGCACTACAGGGGTGACGGAATAGAATTGCAGTGTATCTTGTTTTTAATATCCATCACAAGAGCACTGCAGGGAGGAGGGCTGAGTAGAATTAAGCTTCATTATTCTCACACTCACTGAGTCCAACGTTGGTTGGACTCGGGCATTAGAATGAAGGCAGTTTAATGAAAAAATTCAACTAATGAATTCTCTTAGCTCATCAGAAGGATGTTATGAAATTTCAATGACTTTATTATTATATTCTTGAGGCTGAGAGCTCCAGTAACGAAAGAAAATACGTGTATATCTATGAACACTCCTATGACCTACTCGTGGAAACAGGCGCTATTTCCCAAAGAAGATTGTATTTCATCTGCCTGATCTGCCCTTAGAAATAAAAAAAAATCGCTATATCCTAGAGTATCTAGTATTATAATTCTGTACCTAACTAATTAAAGGCGGTCGTGTGGGTGACAGCATTTAAGAATCCTTATAAAAAGTGCGACCTCGTTTAGCTGATGAGCCTGAAATGAACATGAACTGTCCAACGTGACTCTTCATTTTTTCGTTATGAACCAACTCGTTCGTAAAAAGTTTCCTGTACCTGACTTGAAACTTATTTCCATATCTATTCTTCACTAACCTATTAAAAGACAAAAAGTTACCAAGAAATGTGATCATATATTTTCATACAAATTTGAAATAACGCTACTTGTCTGAAGTACACAATTTTAAAAACTTTGCAATAAGTCTTGTGACTAATAATTTTTAATCGAAAACGTTTAAGAAACCAGGTGCATCATCACTTCATAAAAAGGCACTGCAAAGAACGAAGAAAATGAAAACTATACTAAGTAACACGAGGAGATACAAATGAGAACAAAACAGGATATAAGATAACCATTAAAGTCACATATACACTATCTGCAGTTGACGGAAGCAATTGACCCAGAGCGACCTGTCATACATATGCAATAATCTGCGCTATTTTCATGCTTTTTCTCCCTGAAACTAGCTGAAATGTCTAAAAATGTAACAACTTTCTGCAACAAACATCTAAGCATCTAAATTTTCAACAATACTTCATTTTTCGATCAATTTCTCCTGATTTTTGTTCCATATATTAATTAATATGCTGCACGATTAATATATTAATTTACATGTTGCACA
Organism: Orchestia grillus; assembly: GCA_014899125.1. Taxonomy (NCBI): domain Eukaryota; kingdom Metazoa; phylum Arthropoda; class Malacostraca; order Amphipoda; family Talitridae; genus Orchestia; species Orchestia grillus. The sequence continues at coordinate 55,943 of VOMN01072139.1, read as the reverse complement.
CTAAAGCGGGTGACGGCAGTGAGGGCATAAAAACTAATTGTACTAATTGCCCTAAGCTCATCATTCTCCAAATGAACACGATTCTTCTCCCCGTACCTCCAACCTCCGCAGAAGTCCTCGAATATCGAGCGCATATTCCTCAACCCTGAGGGCCAAGCTGCTCAGAGTGGGAGGCTGGCGGCTTCACCGGGCTGAGTGTGTTGGTCTCAGTGCAATTATTCGACCGTGTACTTATGTATAAGTATGTTAATTCAACATTTCCCACTTTGTCAATCACATTTTGCGCTGCCCTAGTGCGGTGTATAGCTCTTAGGAACATTTTTTTACAAATAACGACTCGCTTATTGGAGTTTGCTCCCCCGGCGGCTGTGTCCAGTTCTGGCCGCTCAAATTTTAAAGTATCAGCTCATGAATAGTATAGAAAATAGCCACAGCGAGAGCCGAGCGGTCCAATCTTGCGTTGTTACCCGAGTCCCACGCCGTCAGACGACCAAATGAAGATCCTAGTAATGATGAAGTCACGTTGTACCACTCCATTAACATTATGTCTCTCGCGCACACTGAAACCGACAATGCAACATTCGCGCTAGCGTTATGTCACCAGATGAACATCTTGAGACCGAACTCGTACCCAACTGAGCAAACGTAGCCATCTTTTAACGCTTGTTTACTCACACATCAAAGTACAAGTGTGAACCCGAATGCCAAAAATACATGTATATATACGAACACGTCAATAAACCAACTAACATTTCTGTTCATTCAACGCATAAAATCACGCACATACATGCGTATTGTTCTTGGTGAAACACATACTGTAATTTAAACTGTAATTATAAAACTAAACACATAATAACTTTACTAAGATTCATCCGAGAGGGTGCTGACTGCGCAACTCATCCTCCCAGGCACGAGCTCGCTCTCATTCACGGCCCAGAACACGGCCTTCTTCATGCGCTAGCGGGATGCCGACTTGCACGAGTTATGGATCACGTAACATGATTTCATCACTGGCTACTCCACGACCGAGGGGGCCAAAGTTACTCACTTTCTTTTCGCTAACTTTGTAGACAAGCTTACTTGTTGTGGGTAGTTCACGTACATGCTCGGAAAGCAACTGTCTTAGTCATTTCGCTGCATGTTTTTGTATTCTATGTAAGCTGAAGAAATCGAGTGAGTAGCTCATTGAAAGCTTCCGTATCCAATCCCCTGCAAGTTTTTCACTTCATGTAAGCTAGCATAGTATATGGTTAGATGCGCTTCGTTTTTATGATACCTGAAGGCGGGAAAAAACAGTGGATATTCTCAGGATGTAACACTTTTCATTATCTTATCGGAGTGATGGAGATAGCCTCTGATTTTTGAATGAAACTTTATTAATTGTTTTTCCAGCGCCGTTTTTAAGTAAACAGTAATAATTATTACTACAAACACCTAAAATTCTTGCAGGTCTAGGAGCGCAGACTTTATTTGTGAACTTCACACGAAGGTAAGCCGCTGTGCAACACGTATTTTCCTCCTCTAACTTTTGCAAACTTGCAGGTGCGGCATCGATGGTTGCATGCACTCAGCCCCTCTCGTAAATACTCCAAAAAGACCCTGTTACCATGGCAGCGAAGCCGCCCCTAAGCACCTCAAGAAATACCCTGTAAAGCCCATTTTTCTTTCCCTAAAAAGGCGGCAATAATCTAGAACAGGTCAGCAGCCATTGCGGTATCAAGTCTTCATGTTCATGCCGCGCTTTCCCACGCCGGATTCCCACTGTAAGTAATGGTAAAGAGTCGGTTGCTTACGGGACCATTAACGTGAGATTACCTTGGCGCCTGCAAAAATATTCTCGCACAATAAACGGGCCTAAAAAGACGTCTGCATGATTACGACCGTCCTGGCCAAACAAGGTGAATATTGCGCCAAAACTTGGGGTGCGGGCCAGTCGTGTGGGGCTGATTTCACGTCCGACTTGTGAGAGCGAGCGTCCCAGGATGCCTTGTGCTGCCGCAGCTAGCGCTTCTTCATGTGGAGGCCAATCGGTCAAGAGGAGGAAATGTTATCCAAATTTTATTGCACGTAGCATTTATTGTGTAGAATTCCACGGATGATTGGATCCTTGCTGAGAATTGTGATTACCTCACGATAGTTCTATCTTTTTTTTCTGTTCTGGCTTTTGGTACGAAGTTTGTTCTGCAATTCGAGGCTTGCTGAGTCTTTTTGCTCTTTTGATGACGTCACGCAAAGCTCACTGACTGTTTGTAATTGTGGTGAGCTGCCATGTGTACATGAAACATGAATATTTACGTCAGTTAAACTGATGAGCTGTCGTTATTTATTAACTATAAATACTATGGCCACGTACAAAATCTATAAGAAAAAGTTATGTCGTGTTCATGTCATAGCAAGCTGTTTTATTGATGAAAAATGTTGGGAGACATTGCAAATAAGCGTTAATGAGTTCCAGATAAACTGGTCAGCAGGAAATGTGACAGCCTATGTCGAAATTTATATTCAAAGAATTCTATTAAGTAACGATCTCATTGCATGACAGAGTTATGGCACTGTTCACCAGAGCTCGTAAGTTTGAATTAACCCTTACTTTAAAATTGTCATTCTTGACAATTGATCCAACCACTGCTGGGACCTAGCGAGCTCTCCATCGACTGTTTCTTTTCAGGCCTGCATGGGCGGTGCGTAAACACGGGCTGGAAAATCCCATTGACCGTGAATGTTTCAAACTGCAAATCCTGCCCAGTTTGGCTGCGCTGTACAGACTCTGAGGAGGGCAATAAAATTCTCATCTTTGCTGCATCTCATCCTTGAAGTCTGGGATGTTAACTTCTTGATGAAGTGATTAAGGTAGCGACTCATGAGTCGCTGCCTGACACGCTTCTCAATATCTGACTTACTCAACTCGTGCTGAACTCGCTATTGCTGGTCCATTTGCTGATCGTCACTCTAGGACATTGGTAATCCCTCCGATTAGATGAGAAACTATGCTTTTCTTCATTAACCTGATGCGCTCGGCCACAGGTCTACAGATACTGATGCGCCCGTGTGAATGTTTGAATGTATTGGTTTTATTTTCTTGTTTTAACTGCTCAGTGTAACTATTTCACCACCCTGTCAAAATATAAATAAAATACTCGAAAAATATTCTTGGATTGGCCGGAATTACATGATACGTAATCATAAACACCCGGCGGCAAAACTAGACCGAGTAATAGACACAAATTGCGATCATTGTCTAATATATGCATGTACTCACCCAATCAATAGACAAACTTGTGTGCAATGCATGAAGAAACAAGCAAGGGTCTTTGCATGGATCTGAAGTCACCTGCCTCAGAGCGGCCTCACCTGCTCGGGCTCGTCAATAATCCACAAATCTTCCCTAATTCACAACAGGACTCCCGCACACACACTCGCCTTCTTCTGCAGCCTTAGGTGGCGTCACGCGTTACGGTGAACTTTGCCCAATTTTAAATAAGGTCAACAGAAATGAGCACGTGATAGTGGCGACCAAAAATTTCTTTGATCCAATCGTCATGTCTCCAAAAATGTCTCCCAAAATATGACGCATCTGCTCTGAGCTCTGTTTTTCCTGGTGCACAGGAAAGTTTCCTCCATCATTTGCTCTACTTTTTTACACGAACTTGGCTTGTCTCCAGCAAGGGTCACTCATAAAATTCCTGAGAATCAATAATTTTCAAACAGCAGTCCCTCCATATTAATCTCAATAAATAGTTCACTACTTCTCCTATATAGTCTCGTTAAACTGAAAATGAAACCCCGATTTTGAATTTTTTCTTTCGGCAATGATTTGTCAATAATAAATGAAAACTATCATCACCGAATGAGAATATGTATTTCATACTTTGTATTACTCGAAAACTTCCTAGAGAACTCCTTCAACATTGCGATCATACTAAAACTTTTAAGTGAACGGACGGCTGCTTAATGAAGCTAAAGGTCTTTGGATGTGTTCACAGTGATGTTCCTGGGAGGTCTGCGGCTTCTCTGTGGTGAGCTGTCAGTGTTCCATTCAGCTGATACTAGTACTGAAAGTGACTGTTATGGAAGACTAAGGGATTTTTTCCTTTTGCTCTGACGTTTTCATGGATTTATTGAAAATTGTATGGACCATTACTGTCACTGGCCGGCCGTGGGGCGACAGCAGACTGATGCTGAGGCAGCGCATTGGTTTAGGTACTTTCAGTTGAAAACCTAATTGGCATCACAAAAACTCTTATGTTTCATATCGTGGAATCTTCTTAACTAAAGTCAGTATCTACTGTTTCTTCATATAGGTGTACAATAATTAGCTTCTTAACAGTATATGCATTTTCTAACGTTAAGAATTTTTTATGATTGGAATGTTAGTGTATTGAGAGCTTTTGTATCCTCATCAATATAGAACGAAGAGTACATTGCATGATTTCGCCCAAATTTCTTTATACTATTTCAAGAGACTGCATTGTTCGGCTTCCGTAATCACCTGTAATTGGTAATCGGTTTTAATTTCCATTGTTTAATTTTGTTGATATTCATAAACAAAAATATTTGTAGGTTGTATACAATACGCATAGTAAAATTTGACATAGCAATCAAATTAAACAGAAATTTTTTCTACATTTACCCTAGTTTATTTCTACTACTTGTTCCTATTTCGGAAGATCAGTCGCAAATAATTGCTTTACAGTTACTAAGGCTGGAAAAAGACATTTCGGTTTTAGCGTAGTTTTTTGTTAAAAAATATAGGGGAATCAGAGCACTGACAATTGAAAATCAGTGCAAGTAAAAGTACCAATCGTTCAATACGGCTCAGAATAAAAACCCAATTATCCGTCAGATTTGATGCTATTTCATCCCTTGATCTACCAGCTTCTTCATTTTGGTGTACACACAACCACACTGACGCCCTTCCAGAGCTGTAATAGCCGCTTGACTGAGCCCCAGCCTCACCCCCAAGTGCGATCAAATAATTGTTTCCGCGTCCGCTGACGCTGGTTCAATTAAATCGCAGCTCAGTAGCCTGATCATACAACTGAATTAAATAATAATGGTTTACATTTTTCTACCGGAAATGTACTTTGGTTGTATCTCCCTCTTTTCCTGGCTATCTTCATTCAACTGTGCTCTCTTTAAGTTCTTATTTAAATGTTGGTTGCAGCTTGCGCTCGTAGCCACGAGTGTACAGTCCAATCTCTTCAATTTGGATTGCATTTTTCCGTCTCTTGCACATCGCCGACTGCGTTTTCTTTTTCAAAATTGACTGCTTCATCCACATTTTTTCACGGATTTCCTGATGAAATTTGGATTAAATTCGCGTAACAACGGTCGGTAGAGCAATATTTCAAGTGGGTTTCCTATAAACTTCCCTGTTTCCAAAGATTATTTCTCTAAGCAATCACACTACAAGTTCACTAAGTACAGCAAATTGAAAGTAAATAGAGCTGCACCAAAAAAAAAGCTACGTTCTTTGGGAAAGTGTTTATGGTTACCTCGCTGACCCATTTAAGGCTTCGCCGTAATCTTCTTTGTATATGCGAGCCCTGGCTCCTGGAGAATAGAATTAGTCTCGTAATTAAGTGAAGTCTTTTACAGTAACATCATCTGGCTCGCTTCATGCCGCCTTAGAGCCCGCAGGCCCAGGAATATAGACCTCTCGGTGCGAGCAACTATTGCATAATTTAGACGCGTTTAGCTAAAGCATTTTGGAGATTATGCTAAGGTGCATTCCATAATTTTCCAGCGGGATTGGACTTTCTCAATTTAAATATTTTTGTTCTGCGAGGCACAGCATTGTAACAGTGAAAAATCTCTCCACGCCAAAGAGGTCGGCGAGACTAGTTTTACCCGGAGTGTTGTGCTGTATTCTTCAAACCGTATTGTAAATAAGTGCATCGGATGAATCTGATCATGATTCCATAGCAAAGTAAAGCAATAGATTATCAATCATATCATGGATTGAGGAATGGTAGAAAATGTGGCACAGCATTCAGGAAACAGAACAAATGTTGGAGTTTCCAGTCGAGAATCCTGATTTTTTCATCTCGGTGAGCGAGAAAACTTTTGCATTTGGCTGCAGTGCCGAGAACTTCTTGTTGGCTTCCTCCCGTCCCGTCACAGGGAAGTTCTCACAACGANTTAAACCAATCACGTCACACGAAGCACTCTGTCGTTCGTGACATCTCCGACTTACAACCTTGAGTGGTGCAAAGGCATCTCGCTTATATAGAGATCTCATTGGGCTCGCGCATCCACACATGTGACTGCCTTCAGCAAACCGTCTTCGCACGGGATCAGTGTGCTAGCCATATGTCATCATCACGCAGCTAGATGTATCTCAGTACCACACGAGTCAAATTAACCCGTGACGCGTAGCAATGTGACTGTTGCACAAAATGATGTGTACAAATAGGCTTCTTCCCACTCAAACATGGCAGGCGAAAGGAAGCAGTTCTGAGTGCAGCGCACAGAACAGCTGCCGCTCTGAAGGTTCCATACATTTTCTGTATTTTGAACTCATTCAGTCTGGAATGTCATCTATTTCCTTGTTTCGCAACCTGCTTCAGTGAGCACCGAATACTGCGAGCGAATGTCAATAGAACTGAAATAAAAAATTGCAGAAGCACTTTTTTGTGATCCGCCAATGCCTTTAGAAGTAGAGGTCTCTCATCGCATATGAATAAATAGAAAGAAGAACCAGCAAAATCATAACCATATTTGATTGTAAACGTCTCAGAATATTTACATTCTGTCGTCAGTACCGAAAAGATAAAAAGAAACTACAATTCAAAACGATGAAAAGCAAGAATAATATGATACATACATATAAAGCTAACCTTAATATCGAAACCTACTACTAAATAGTTCAGTTAAAAAAATTGGAGTTACAATTAATCTCACAGAAATCCGGTTTAATCATCCTTTAAAATTGTCTACTTTTTCGACAATATGCAAAGCTCAAAATTAACAGGATCTGCGTATTTTAAAATCTCTTCATTTTTACCAATAAACCAGAACTCAATAATGACCAGAGTTCTGTGAGATTACGTATAGCTCTAACTTTTATAAACTGAAGATTTTATTAGGTTTTTAGTAATAAAACCAAAACATCAGTGTCGTTTTGATACTTAGGTTATGTTTTTCCTGCATGTATATTATTACTCTTACTTTCCACCATTTTGTATCATTCCTTTTTATCTTTTCAGCCCTGATGATGGAATGCAAATATTCCGAGACGTTTGCAATTAAATACGCTTATGATTTCGTTGGGTTTCTTATTCATGCAGCGAGTGAGGTTTCCCAGAAATTGAATTATAAGAACAATACATGCGCATGGATGTAGATAAGAAGGCAGATAATAAAATTAGCGTTTGGTCAGGAATAATTAATTTTAAAACTTCAACTTTTGGAGCCATCTATGGATGCACGGTGGCATATCTGTCTTCACTCGTGAAATTACAAATGATTCTCAATGGCAACAATTAATGGTAGAATAAACTGGGATACCCGATCGTATCGGAAGCCTTCGAGTTAAAACATTACTTTGGGAAGTGGTAAGTAAATCGGTAAAGTAAATGGGCGTCTCGATATTCTACTAATAGCCAAGTCGAAGAATAATTTCCAAGAAGTTTATTTTCCCATCTTCACATTTTCGCTTGCGCTGCTCCCATCAGTTCCAGCGAAGACACTAGAGCAATCATTCAGAGGCCTGAGTTACTTGAGATTTATATTAGAGTCTGGTGTAAATTGGCTGCTCATTACTTCTTCAGTATGGAGCGCCTTTTACGAGGCCATGATGGTGAATTCGTCACCAACAGTACACGTCAAGAAAAAATAACTACGCATTTCTGAGCAGAACTGTTTTAACCATTGATTCAGTCGTAGTAGCGACAAAACTCTCTGCAAGTAATTCGTTGAAAAACTGCAGAAAATCATCGGCAAGCTGCAATGCCGACGGAGATCAATCCCGAAATCATGAATTTCGATCCTAGCGTCGTCATTCTTTCGAAATAAACTAACTGTACAATTCACGGCTGAAAAAACTTTGTATTTAATTTAAAAAGATTAAGACTGAGCTCGCTTCAGTATTGACGATAAAATTACAGCGAAACAGCATGTTAAGTGAAATAAATTACTAACATTTTGTCGTATTCTTGAAGCGATCCAGAAAGAAAAAATTCAGGGCTCACGTGAAAATTGTTGATCAGTTTGGTATTTCTCTGCGGGCGCTCGCTATTTCATCCAAAAAATTCCGATTTTGATTGTACGGTGTCACTTGAATGATGATGCCAGATTATTTAATGAAAATCAGTTCCAAATTTTTCATAAATCGCTGGCAAATATTCCGTCTAAGGTGCTATTTGCACGACGCCATGTAAAGCAGAAATATGAGAAAGGATATGACTTAGGATTCAATTACCCCACCTCTCCCAGCGCACTTTGTATCCCTCTTGTGAAAAGTCTAGGATAAAATTCTATTACTTGTGTTCGATTTAAAAAAAATTCTCTTCGCATCCTGAGGTGTGTAGCTGTAGATAACTCGCCAACTAGAAGGAATTAAAACTTTATTCATTAAAATTAGAGCGCACACATCTGCAATGCTTTATTTAGCTCTACATTATTGCCTTTTGTACACTCGCTCTCTCTATATATAACTTTTTTCTATTACCCTACTCACCCCTCACGGGGCATAGGATAGGCAACAAGGTTTGGTAAGCTAGGCTCGTCTATATTATGTTATAGGGACTGGCGATCCCAGAGAGGCACTGTTAGGTCACCTGGGCTATAGATAGGCCTTTGGGACTTCTGTCTTTCGTGCTCACTTTGCTTCTTAGGTTTCATGATTTTTTCGTTAATTATTCTCTATCTTTTCTGCCTTTTTTTCTTAACCTACAGTTCTTATACGTGGGAATTCTATTTGGGAACATACTTTGTGCATAAATCCCCCGATCTTCAAAGCCCGTACTAAATGAGCTCTTTTTTTAGGTCCGAGATTATTTGATACAAACAGGTGTGGGTATCTAAGGTTAGAATTAAATGCTTCATGATACTTCTCGGTTTTCTTTTTTTTGGGGGAAAAAGTATTGTTGAAGTTTTGGATCGTTTATGCCTCTACAGAATTCCTGTTATGAGAATCGTGGCTAAAAAATATCACAAATTAAGTGAGCCGTAGAAATGAGCCCAGCAGGCTCCTCAAATACAAACATTTGATGTTTCAATCTGTAAGATCATTTCAGGAGAATTTCAGTTCAGCGAAACCGCATTCAATTTTTAGTTCTTATACATAAATCTCGTATGAGGTTCATATAATAATGATTTTTTGGTTCGTTAATTCATGCAATCTACTTCATTGAATGACACTTGGGCCATTGGACTAATGTTCTCTTGATCCCGAGAGGTGAAAAGTCGTTCGCGACCTGCGTTCCCGAGATGCGCCTGAAGCTCTCCAGGACGGAGCGCAGCACCATCGAGTCAAAGTCTTCGGGCAGCGGCGGCAGCTTTTCTGTCTAATTCCCCTCAAGCCATTCTTCATGAATTTTCTCCTGTATCCTTGGTTCTGTGTTTTATTCACTCTAGCAAGTTTGCTATATAATAAAATTCTTTCATAACAAATTTTACGAGGCAAAAAAATTTAATGCGGGCATTTAATCGCCCGGGAAATGTGGAGAAATACATTTAATATCAGCTATAATTTAGTCTAAAACACCATCGTGTGAGATTTACCGTGTTTTTTTTCAATTATAAAACATCTTCTACAAATTAAGCATAACTGCTGAAACATCTAAAACTTAGTCGCAACTCATTTTGAGGAGCCCGAATGTCGGTTTCACACCGATGCCGCTGGAGCTCACACCTCCTCCAGCACTAATTAGAGGCCAAGCTTTAATTAACGCCTTCACAAAACTGGCGGGTTGGCCCACTAAAACAGCCGGAATTTAATTGCAGATGGATCATTTAATGTTGCAATTCAGTCTCTTGATGGTGGAAAAAATGACATTGTACACACTGCTTAGACTAGAACATCGAGAGATCAATTTCTTGAAGTACTTTCTTACGTGCGAGGGTATACAGATCTGTCACACTCAGGTACTGTTCAAATGCAACGGTTTATGAGTCTTTAGTCAATCCCATCGCGAGATTGAATAAAATTGCACAACTGTGCAACATAGCATTACTTTTGTGCGTGTTATTGAGGCCTGACGACCAGCTCCTGCGCTGCCGCTCCTGCACTGCCGCTCCTGCGCTGCCGCTCCTGCACTGCCGCTCCTGCACTGCCGCTCCTGCACTGCCGCTCCTGCACTGCCGCTCCTGCGCTACCGCTCCTGCGCTGCCGCTCCTGCGCTGCCGCTCTTGCTCAAGTGTCGCATGAATCGAAAAGTGCACGGCTCAGATGAAAACCTTCCCACGTTATTATGGAAAAATATGCAATTAACATATTCCGAGTGTACTCTCACTGCCAAAAATTAAAAAAATAATGAGCTAACAATTAATCTTCAATAAAAACTTTCTTCCAGCAGACTACCGTGCAAGAAACACACAATCTAACTGCGCACGAATATGAATTCAAATGTAGGAAAGTTTTCAACGCCCCGTTAATTAAAGAATGATTTCCAACATTTACAAAACCGATCAATAAAACGCTTTTCATAGAGTCATTCCTATGTTAATTCTATAATTAGAACAAAAACCCTGAAAATGAGGATACATAGGAAAATTTTTAAATAAATTGCTATGGGGAACTTTGAGAGGAAATAATCGTGAGAGAGATGTTACGTTTGGTTTGATGAAGTAACTTCTTGGGCACAGTTGAGGTGATAAGTGAGTAGAACGACGCTCTGAGTGAACGCAATATCGTTGATTTATCTATTGATACTCAACGAACATAATACTGAAGTGGATTTCTTCATAGTGAAGTTGGCTGTGATCGACTGAGAGAAATAAAACGGGAAAATAAAGCCTCCTTTGAGGCGCGCCACTGGCGCTGGAAACAAAACCTTCTTCGAGTTGGCGAGGATTTCTGGAGTTCTCCCGCCTGCAGCAGCAGACGTCAAGGGCCCGGCACCTGCCCAGCTGGGCTTTGTGGAGACCATCCTAACGCGTCATTGTCCCAGCACCAACACGTAATTGTCCCAACACCAACACGTAATTGTCCCAACACCAACACGTAATTGTCCCAACACCAACACGTCATTGTCCCAGCACTAACACGTAATTGTCCCAACACGTCATTGTTCCAGCAACAACACGTAATTGTCCCTACGCCTACGCCAAAACATAATTGTTCAAACAAGTAATTGTCCCAACACCAAAACATAATTGTCCCAACACAATAACGTAATTGTCCCAAAACAATAACGTAATTGTCCCAACACAATAACGCAATTGTCCCAACACAATAACGCAATTGTCCCAACACAATAACGCAATTGTCCCAACACAATAACGCAATTGTCCCAACACAATAACGCAATTGTCCCAACACAATAACGCAATTGTCCCAACACAATAACGCAATTGTCCCAACACAATAACGCAATTGTCCCAACACAATAACGCAATTGTCCCAACACAATAACGCAATTGTCCCAACACAATAACGCAATTGTCCCAACACAATAACGCAATTGTCCCAACACAATAACGCAATTGTCCCAACACAATAACGCAATTGTCCCAAGACAATAACGCAATTGTCCCAACACCAGAACGTATAACGCTAGAATTGAAGAATTTTACCAACAAAATTCCCCCGTGAATTGCTAACCCTCCATGGCATTAAATTGTCCTAATTTGGTGTCAGTAATTATAAATGAACGTAACAAGTTGAAATTCAATATTAACCTGAAAGTTATAACGTTTGAGAGTGAGGTTTTCTACGCTTTATGCTGCAGTTCCGTCCAGCCAGACGTAACTTTGTTTCCTGTCAAGGGGTGCGATGAAGGGTCAATTGACGCGTTGACTCTAGAATCGGAATTAACTTTAGTCATTACTATTTGAACATCGAATCGCATTGAACATGTAGTCATCACATTTGACAGAGGTTCACGCTGTTCAAATAGCCAAATAATGTCTGCGTCCAGATGATAATTGAAGTAGTCAGTAACAAAAAGTTCTCGCACGCGAAAAGTTAAAATTCACGTCATTAACGTAAAAAATTTTAGCTGCTGAATGATCGAGGTAAATTAAAGGCATAGTACTCACGGCTCAGTTTCATTTGAGGGATAAAAAGGTTGCTGGGTGACGGTGCCGGCATCAAAGCTCTCCAACCCCACTCTAAACCAAAAAAAAGATCAGAGACACACAGCCCGTCGGTTCTTTGAGGGATACGTGCGCTCCGTCAAATTAAGTCGGCGCAATTACAAATACTCTGCGATGTGAGTCACCAATTAACACACTAATTAAAGCACACGAATAAATCTAGTCCAGGTACGATCTCGTCCCGGACTGCCGCTATTGCTTTGACTCTGCGCACTGGGGGCTCATCAGAATGTTTACGCCACGCAAGTTTATGGCAGCTTTATTCACGCGCGCCCCTGACGCCCGTCTCTTGATTAACGCCGGCAAAGTAGTGGCCATCATTTTTACGTATCGAGCTGTGCTTACAAACCGAACGTATGTCCATCGTAAATTTTGACTGTCGCCGCTCTTGTGCTCGAAAATTTCATCCCCCAAAGCTGGTCACAAAAGCTCAGCATTCAATAACGCGCGTTAACAGAACAGCGCCTGGAGTTTGACGTGACAGGCTCCAGAATATGTGACGCTTCACTTCCGTACGCTGATGGAGAAGGATTTGTAATAAATCACAAAATATACGTAGTGTTAGATTTGATTCTCTATATTTTAGCTGGTAGATGAATTGAAAGTTGTCGTGAGGTAGCTACCTTTAAACACAGATAAGTACTAGGTACATAAAAGAAAGGATGAATCGCAGATCCGAGCAGGTAGCTTGAGCACGACGTATATGTCAACGAGACCATGACAACCTCTGACCAAGAAATAAAGTTGTAAATCAGCTGACTCACTCCCATTAAACTGGTCAGGATTTCAATCAACATGTTTTAGCCAGAAGTCAGTCTACACGAACTGCATACGTGTGTATGTGCGCGACGTACTCTTATAGTCTCATATTGCAGCATCAATTCGAAGGCGAATTGATGTTAACAGATTAGTTAACAAATGACTTGGACGTCATTCTCACAGCACCCTTCACAAGCCGTAGGTTATGGAGTAAATCATTTTAAAATGGAGATCAGTAATATTTGAAGGGCATTTCAAGATATTCCCTTGCACCTCAAGCAGCTCGTGCTTTTATATCGGTACCTATTCATCAACAACATCATTAAAAACCTTTATTTACATACCTGCAGGTGTGCGCTCGCTGACAATCCTGACTCAAAAACACTACAAATTGAGTGGCCTGTAGAAATGAGTCTTGCACACATCTCGAATTTGAAATTTCGATGTTTCAATCTCTGACGTGATGTACGGTACAAATATTATAAATTTTGTGAGCTATTTTCTAATTACTGTGTAAAAGAGTTCAACGTAATAGTCCGTAATATTGACTCAAAGTAATCTTATTGTAATACAAAGCCTCAAATGTTTCAAAGCTGATGAAGCTGCTCGAAATTAGACTAAGCTGTGTAGGTAACGGCTGTGTAAGTACCGGCTGTGTAGGGACAGGCTGTGTAGGTACAGGATGTGTAGGTACAGGATGTGTAGGTACAGGATGTGTAGGTACTAGCTGTGTAGATACTGACTAACCAGTACCTTCACGTTAGTTACTTTGAACATGAACTTTATATTTTGCACGATAGACTCATCAATACGCATCTGACGTCACTAAGTAGACTGTAATATTTTCAATTTGAAAGAGATTATTTCCTCAGGCATCTCCTGACATGAGCAATTCATCGCTTTGTATTTGAGTTTTCATTTTTTCTTGGGCCTGATTAGCAGCCCCGACAAATTGAGTTCATTAAAACCAACTTGAGATTTAATTCAATCTAGTAACTGGCGATTTAATACCAGCCACTTCTGGACAGCATTGGAATTAGAAAGAAAGCTAGCATCTAACATGTGTGCCTTTGCTCGCCGCCGGCCGGGTCATGTAAATTCCTACATCGCCGTTCCAAATTTTCTTTGCATAATACAACCACTTCTGATTTGCAGAAAGTGAAATAATTTATTCTGATCGGAACTTGACTAGAAAGCTAAATTTCCTAATTCGGCAAGTATTAATGTTTGCATGAGACAAAACTGTAAGATTTAGGGCACGGCCTCCCTGAGCATCAGGCTGAATGTTATTTAAGCAGCATGTCGATCTGTTGTTTTACTCAAGGGCTAATTTTCTACAACCAAGCAATACGGTTTGCATTTCTAAGATCGAAAACTACTGTAGTAGTTTGTTGGTTGCATTTTATTCGTTCTTGAATACAGTGACACGCGCTAACGAAAAATTCAGGTGACGAACTAATTATTTGTTTTTTAAATTTTGAAGAAGATAGTTTTTTCCAAAAATTGTTTTTATGACAGTTTGCGCGTTCCATCATGTATTTTAATTTAGGTAGAAAAAAATTCAGTTTTTAAACGTGTAACAACGGACATAAATCCCTTAAATAACAAAGACCGTTAACGTGATGTGAAAGGTTCCATAGACACATCCAGCAAAATTAGAAAAACTCCGTTTAAAGCAAAATCAATGGTAAACTTCAATTAAATTTCAACCCTTACTAACCTTTTGGAGGTAGTTGATGTGATTCAAGAGCACTTATTGAACACAGTCTGCACAGTTGCATCAGATTTTTGGCTGCATATATAGAGGAGGCGGTCACATTCATTTGCTGGATATGACTGACGTTCTCTTCCACAGATTAATTCTCTCCTCAGATTTCAACTGCCCAACTAGACTCGTACTTCCACGCCATGGCATGTTAGCAACCATTTAAAGTACAATTGTTTTTGCTTTGGTTCTTCATATTTAATTCTGTTTTTCTCTCACAAAAGACATCACCAAGTCCAAGATTCATTTCGCCGCTTCGAGCTTCCAGCTTCCGTGTGTCTGTCTTCGAGGCAACTGCTCGAGATTTCTGTCCAGCCTCATTTCTGTCCAACCTTATTTCTGACCAGCCTCATGTCTGTCCAGCTTTATTTCTGTCCAGCCTTATTTCTGACCAGCCTCTTTTCTGTCCAGCTTTATTTCTGTCCAGCCTTATTTCTGTCCTGCCTTATTTATGGCCAGCATCATTTTTGTGCAGCTTTATTTCTGTCCAGCCTTATTTCTGTCCAGCCTCATTTCTGTCCTGCCTTATTTCTGTCCAGCCTTATTTCTGTCCTGCCTTATTTCTGTCCAGCCTCGTTTCGGCCCAGCCTTATTTCCCGCTCTTGTGGATTGTTTTTAGCCCGCTAAAGACCGTAAGAGCTCGTATGCTTCTGAAGAAGGCATAATTATCTGTTGCCGTTGTATCGAGGAGACAAAGTAGACATGATAATGAGTTGCCATTGTATCGAGGAGACAAAGTAGACATGATAATATGTTGCCATTGTATTGAGGAGACAAAGTAGACATGATAATATGTTGCCATTGTATCGAGGAGACAAAGTAGATATATATGCTGCCATCACACCGAGCTGAGGAGACAAAAAGACAATTATGTGTCGCCACGTAGCGACCGAGGGGCAGAATTCAGACAGTTGGCGAGGTACAGGGAAACCCTGAGCACAGACTCAGGGAAACCCAAGGATTTACTTACCTACGAGCAGCGCCGGCCAAAATGGAAATGATTTGTTCGCCTGATGTAATGACTGGGATTAGTTTGCAGCGTTCTTAAGTAGACACGATCTAACTCAATTGAAACAGGTATCATGATTGTAAAGGCAGCAAAACTCTCAAATTACAAAATTGAACCCGTCAGCAAAATGTCATCGAGCTTCAGATTATGCTGAGTAATTTTTAGCATTTCCCGAGTGTAGAGCACATTGACATCATGTCATTTATTCTTTCACAATGCAGTTCAGTAACTAAGTTCTCTCATCTCACTGTACTTCCTTATAAGATCATCTAAGTATTCTAAAAAGTAGATTCCAGGCCTTTTAAATTTTAGGTTATATGCACTAAAATCATTTTTCTTACGTTAGAGCGAGAAATTTTCATGATCACATCAAGTCCCAATGTATCTACAAGTCCTTCAAAATGTACACGACACTTATTTCAATTTGGTGGGCAGATGATATTGATAACGTGACATTGACGTGTCACGTCACTTCCGGACCTGGTCTGAACTATGTGCTTTGGGAGGATTTTTAATCCAGATTTTATTCAACAACTGACGCGTTATTTGCACTTTCACGCCGTGTTGCTGTAGCCACTGAGCATTTCCACCACTTTCTTGTGTACAAAAACGTGTATATTTTGAAAAAGAGCAAACGATAAAGTTCGAACCGGGTGGTATCAAAACTAAATGATTCGACGTATTGCTAGGGTATCATTCGACAGCCCCTCAGCTATTTAAAAATGAGGACAAAAAATTACATACATGGTTTCATAAATCGAAGCTTCACTTGAAATATTGGAATAGATTAAAACTCAAAAAGCCATACGACAACATGACCGAAAATACAAACCTACGATTTTTAGCCTTAAATTACCCTATCAGGCTTAAGCCTAGTTCCTCTACTTTCGCTAGGTGAAGGAAGTTTCATTGACCTATTTGAAGGCCTCAAATAAAATTCCAACATTAGGAACATTCAGAGCTGAACATGTATACAAAAACTTCCAAAAAAACCCTAGCATTTCGTAGGATAAAGTCCCACTACTGGGGATGGAAGATTTTGGCGCGTTAGGATAGGACATGGGCTGGAGGCGCGCACTGCGCAGACAGCTTGATGGATGAGCCCCACAGAAGTCGTTCTCCATTGTGCGGTGCCGAGCGGCGGTGCCGCGACGCCTCGTTAAAGCTACAACATTCGAGTGTCCGACTGCATGGAAGAGATAGCCTTCCAGAATTACTTTGTTTGCGGATTGCGTTCCCGTGTTAATCGTACACTTCCAAGAAGGAAGCAGGTGCGGGGCGAAAAGTTGCTGAGGAGTCGTGGAAGAATACTAAGCGTCATCTGTCATTAGTGGCGCAAGTCATTGCCTCAAACTTTAACGAATTTTAAGGTGAAAAATATCAACCGAACTTGTTCGTATTACGCTTTCACGCTTTCCAGTACCGCAGTCTTGGCACACTCGCACTTCTTTACTAACATGACAACGTCCTCTTCTTTTTCTGTTACCCTTTTCAGAAAATTACACTTTTCGAGGGTATATTTTGTGCAAGAAAAAAATTCACTATTTTTATCTGTATTTTTCGCGTAAAACGATTTCAAATTTTCGGAATTTAGCTAATACAATTACTACAATGAGGTAATTTAAGTTTAGGGGGGCGCTGAGCGTTTTTTTAGAGCTAATATGAAGCGCTGGCACGACGCTTCGAAATAGCTTCTGGCCCGCACCCCGAGAGGTGATTGATTACAGCACTGCTTCTTTTTCTTATTTGCTTCAGTGATTAAAACCTCGTGTACAGTGCGATACTTCGAGCGTTGCTTCCAGGCCCTTGCGGTTACTGCACTGACTTCTATACAAAACGTATCACAGTTTGAAATTAAACCCACATTCAAAATTTATATGAACATTTCATTATCCTAAAAACCACCGCCCTGGGATTTCGATTGTTACACAGTGATGTAGCCATAGGGTTATATTGTAAATTTGGAACGATCAGCGAGAAATACTTAGACCTTTGAGCATAACTTGAACGGACCAGAAATTCCAACAACATTTTTCCAAGCAAAAAATATGGCAAAGAGAGCTGCACCAAAAGAAGTCAAATGTTAAAATTAACTTTCTACGTGAAAAAACCGTAATTAAGCTCCAAGACACTAAACTCATCCGGTGGTAGGAATATGAAACAGAATTACGTAATTTACTAATATATTCATTGGAAATAATTGGATACTGAATAAATATACAACAAAAGAATTTAAAATTTCACGAAGAATTTCTATAAAATTGAACTGAAATAAATTATCTAACAGCCAGTTTTAACGGAATTGCAATCGTTAATTTTGGCTGTGTATGCCCATTAAAACTACTTGCTCTTACGTAATTTATTAAATTTCAATTTTACACATATGTTTGGTTAGAACTTTTTTTGTGTATATATATTTTACATTCAATGATTTACAATAAATTTTGCAGTATATTTATAATTTTGTATCAGATTCATAACCTGATGAAGAGTCTAGTGACTCATAACGTCTGGTTTTCGCACGTAGGGAAGTTTGCCCTAATATTTAACTTCTTTTGGCGCGGCTCTCTTTGCCCGACTTTTCATTTCGAAACTCTTCGCTCCTTGCAACCTAAACATAATTGAATACAATATTTTTGCAGCAAGCAAACTTATTAATGGACAGGAAGAAATTACTCTATGGTCCACCCACTCGTATTCATTTTCCGATCGGTCGTACTCATTATTTATTGAACACTTTTAATGATAAAATGTTTCTGAACATTTCATCCGGCCTTTTGTTGTGATGTAGATGGCCTCGATGTTCCGTTTTTTTTCAAACGATGTTCTTTATAAAGGAAACAAAAAACCTCTCTTCAGACTTCAATTTGATCAAAAACAGCGTATAAAGCACAATTTTTTGCAAATTCAATTCAGTTTTCCCCAACCCGCGAAATTTAGATTCGGAGTTGAGCCGAGCTCTCTACGCGTCTGTCTGACCATATTTAAGGACCTTTAATTCATTTCATTTCAAAGACCCTCTGAGTATTCGGGCCCTGAATGGACGTCCCTCAGCCCTTCCTATTCGAGGACGCTTTAATTTTCTCCCCTCAAAACGGTAAACTCAGACGCAGAGTTCGAGTCCTCACTTTCCTCCACCACACTTACCCAAAAATTTTCAGCATTTTAATATTGAGGGTAATGTGGGGGTAAAACACTAATTTCTATTGGAATGTACTATATAACAGCAAGATGTCTTAATAGTTGGTGCACCTTACAATTGATGTCACTTGACGTTCATTCAATTCTCTCATGTTTTAAACACGAATCTCGGCAATTTTATGCAATAATACAGTATAGCTGTACACCGCACTCAGTGTAGATTAAGCTATGCCATCAATGCACATAAAAAACACACGATTAAGATAGTATATACAAATGTAAGATAGTATATACAAATGTTCATATTCATTTACTTATGAAATGAAACAAAACTAAATCTTGAGTGAACAATTTGTGCCTGCCCTGAGCTCATCACCGACAACTCAAAGCGTCCAGCGGCAGCGGTTGTCCCCGTCAAAGCGTCTAGCAGCAGCGGTTGTCCCCGTCAAAGCGTCCAGCGGCAGCGGTTGTCTCCGTCAAAGCGTCCAGCGGCAGCGGTTGTCCCCGTCAAAGCGTCCAGCGGCAGCGGTTGTGCCCGTCAAGCTCCCAAGTGCATCTTGCATTCTTGTTTGATTGACTCAGTGAGTGTGGAGCTGGTTTCAGAAAGGCGTACTATTTTTAGTTCTCTTATTGCATTTAAAATTTCACCGCTAAGCACTTAATAATGAGTTTATAATAAAATAAAAATGATTCCACGGTGAACAGTTCTCTTTTGCATCAAGACTGCAACGAACATTCGACTGAAGACAGGGGCTTTCCTAAGGACTAATTTTAAGATGGTTTCATGTGTAAAATATCATTGAATATCCTTATTCCATCATTACGTCATTTCACCTTGAAATGTAAAACTGTTATCTAAGTATGGTCAAGCAATGCGCTAGGATTGACTTTATCATAAAAATTAGTTTCTTAACCTCATATACTTCATCTAAAATCCAAACTGTAAATCGAAAGCTCAAAAATAATGCAAAACTATGCTGGTCTTGTAGTGCTGATGTTGCAGTGCCAATGTTGCTGTGATGGTGTTGCAGTGCTGGTATTGCAGTGCTGGTACTGCAGTGCTGGTATTGCTGTGCTGGTATTGCAGTGCTGGTATTGCAATGCTGGTATTGCAGTTTGGCTTTGTCGACAAGCGTGTCTCTCTTGCATCATATTCATAAATCAAATCATTATCTTACTATGTAAAAACAGCTCTATCCCGCACATGGAAAAAAAAATTCGCTTTCATGACGCATATGAAAAGAAGAATGAATAATTGAGTCATTTTTTCAGTTGAATTAAAAGTGATCTTATTAATAGTCATATTTTTTTAGCTCGTGGTGTAAGAAGCTTGTCGGACCGAAAGAGAGAGACTGCGTGACTTCGGTGATTATTTTATTCAACATATTTTAAGGCAAAGTTCCTGAGAATTTGACGGTTCACCGACTCATACGAAACAACTATCACCAAATCTCTACGGGCATAGTCACGACTGCCACATTAGTGTGCCACATGACTGCCACATGGTCATGACTGCCACA
This sequence comes from Orchestia grillus, assembly GCA_014899125.1. NCBI lineage: Eukaryota > Metazoa > Arthropoda > Malacostraca > Amphipoda > Talitridae > Orchestia > Orchestia grillus. The sequence goes on along the minus strand of VOMN01072139.1, from coordinate 35,488 downwards.
TAGTCATGACTGCCACATTAGACCACAGCACTCCAATTTACCACATTGATTCCGAGCGTTTAAATGCGATCTCACTATGTTTCCGGTGAAAGGATATGTAGGTCTCACTATGTTCTTCGTGCTAGTAGTTGACCCAGATAATCTTCACGGCTCGTGATCTCCTTCAATAGGACCTGATTTGATGACTTCTTTTCAAGTCTCCTGCCACGAGAGCGCCAGTGAAGTAAACGACGCAGGCATCAGAAACATCTTTTGATCAACGACCGCAGGTAAACGATGGAGGTGCGAACCCTCGTCGCCCTCAATTAATGGGAGCGGAGGCTCTTGGCGACCACTCAAATGGGGAAGTTGAGAAACATTATTCTTGTGAAATGAATTTGGAAGCTGAATACCGTGCGAACAGTACATCGAGATCGCGTGTTTAAAACCTGGTTGTTGTATACGCTTGGTCAAATATTCATATCGCAAAATATATAAGCAGCATATATCCGTGAATAGTCAAGCCAGACCGTGGTAACACAATGAGCTTGATATTGTTTGTTCGGATTGAAGTTTAGGTTAATGTTTGCCATCTCATTTGCATGATTTCTGAAAAAACGCTACTCTTTTAAAATATCTGGAAAATCCGCCTGTTTCATTGTTTTTAGATGTACAATGACTAGATACCACAACTGCAGCTGTACTTGAAAGGAATCTCACATGTATACCTTTAGTCAAATATTGTGCTAAACATAGTTTTATTCAAATTATTCTGGATGTTAATATTTTTTGATATAGGTAATCATTATTTTATGTTACCATTGTTATTTACCAATTATTTTTCTCAAAACTACATAGTAGGCCAATTCAAGCTCTCTAAATGGTAGCGACACGACAAAGAAGCGCAAAGGAAAACCTCTCCTTGAAAACTCATGTTATACGACGCAACTTTTCTCATCATGTGCAGTGCTCCACCACGGGAAAAAACACAAGTTGTGTTCAGTAAACTTTCAATACTGTAAGTACATACATATTACGTCTACTTGTGTTTTTTTTAATTTGGTAAGGAACGTGAAACTCGTTAAACTGAAGCTCGAGTTTCGAGGAGCAAACTTGCCTTCTGACACAAAACAAAATACCTCTCATTGCTACCAGCTTCTGTAGAGAATATAATTCAGAATAATAACGAGAAGCTCTGGAGCACAACACAATACACATTTGTGTTCTATTGCGGCTTCTAAGTGAGAATCGCTAAGCAAGAACAACCAATTTCATTTTCCAAGGACGCCAAGCCCACGAATTTAAAGAGAACAAGAGTTACTTGTGAGGCACAAATTCACTCGTCAGTCTGAAGCGCGTTGGGAAAAATTCCTGCTCTTCTTTGATGGTCTTCTTGTCTTTGAGAAACTTCCATCACTTCTTAAACTGGCTGTGCTCTGCCAAGCGAGAGATTAGGAAGCGCTGCGGAACCTGGAACAAGACTTACTGGTTAATTTTTTTGGGCATGGCAATGGCGGCGCTCTTTCAAGTCTTCGCCCAGAATTTTCCTGTCGAAAATGAGAAGAAATTTTCGGTCCACTGCGCCAAGCGATGTTTGAATTTCGCTATTTATGTATTAGCCAATGTTATCCGGGATTAAATAATGTTTCGTTTGGCTAGATTTTATTTTTTTAGCCGTCCAAATTTTGTAGGTCTACGTTCCCTATTTGTTACTTCAATGATTACGTGCTGTTACGCACCAATTACTTCAAGAGGAATTTGCTTAGCAGAATGGAAACATTTAAACCTCCTCCAATTTTAAATTCCCACTCAGGATTTCAAAATCATCTTCTTCCAAAATTTTAGTGAAACAGAGTTGATCAATTTTTTATCTCTGGAAATTTCTTAGAGAATCACTCAGAAGTGTTTTAGAACTTCCTGATTTTATTTTCATAAACAGAGTACATGGTATGAATGTGAGAAAAAATTAATTCCTTTCAATAGAATAATGCCCTACGAATAAAATGATGCCCGTCGATTTCGAAATCTTTACGCAGTACGAAAAATGCTTCATTCCACTAAGCCATACACATTCCCGTCTTATGTTCGATTTTTTTGAAAAGCAATTGTTTTCTAATATTAGATTTGATAAAATAATTAGCATTTTTAAGTTGTCAACTTTTAGTTCTTTGAGTATAAAAATTTCTACGGCACTCATTCGTAAATTCACTCACTTACTGACGTTCTCTTTTCAAATTTAACCCTAGTATCTTTCCATTAGATTTTACTGGCCCTTACACATTTTTCTCTTTTCCCTAACAGATAAAAGAAAAGAAAACAATTAGTAGAATGATGCGTCCAATAAATCTCTGTAGAGGCATTCAACTGGTAAAAATGATAGATTCCCGCATGTAGCTTTTTACAACAACTGAAATAACTTTCTTTGATTTCTAGATAAAAAACGGTTTGGTAAAGTAATGCTCAACCTTCAGACAGCTAAAGGAACTTCAAGAGCGATTTGAGATGCGACCCAAGTAGCAGAAAGCGTCAAAACTACCGAGAAAATACAATCATCTTAACACAAAACAAAGTTACCCATTCACAGTTCACTGTTCACAAGCCCTAGTGACAAGTTGGAGCTCAGAGAGGTTCCCTCTCACACCCCTGACTTGACCATGTGGGTGGTCAGCAGTGCAACATTCAGCACCGTGCTCGCCCAAGCGGTGTTGCCATGCGAGTTTCCCCGAAGGACTTACAAATGTTCATTGTAGACTGAGCCATGCTTTCGTTCTTATCCAGATTTACTTTAAGTGAAGCTTTCGTTGGTCCAATGCTGACACGAAATTACAGTGTCAATCTGTGCCCAGCTTGCGAGACGAGTTGTCTCGAGACATCGGTGCTTAATACCTTCCCAAATATTATAATAAGAGCATCGCGACAACTTCTAGGTATGATAAATAATATCTTTAATGTGAACTAAATATTTCAATTTAGCTGTGTAAATAAAACAGGATTTACCTCTGACTGCACTTCGTTGCTCCTCTTTGTTAGAGCTCGTCGCGGCCACGAGTTGGACCACCGACCCGTGAATGACTGGGTCCGGTTATTTTGAAATCATTTCCTGGCCGTTTTTCCTTCATCTTGATTTCTTCCAGCAGAATTTCGGGAGCAAAGAGGATTTTATCGTTGACGTTATGTCGTCAGTACAACTTTTTTCATCACACGATATTTTAAGCACAGTTTTGATACTTATGCCATCTCATACTTGCACTGATAACTCAAGGTGGTCATCGTGTATCTGGCATATGTACTTATGTTTCAAAACGAAGCTTAAGAACTATATTTTCAAACTATCTTTTACACATGAGGTCCATTATAGATAGGAATGTTTCATTCTATAAATATATGTGTTTTCGGAAAGTTCGACTCCTAAAGTTGCAGCATTTGTATGTCGTAGTCATTTTTTTTAGAATTTATAGATTCTATGATGTTTCTGTATTTTAGTAAGTTTTTTGTTTTCGTAGACTACGGAAAATGTTCAATCAACAATGACTTATACTATCATTAGAAATACCCAGCTCATGGTTAGTTATTCATATAAATTCCACATTGTTGGCAATATCACACATTTCGTAAAAAATGTTAGTGTAAACGTAGCAAAATTTCATTTCCAGGAGGATAATTTCTGAGAGCGCGGAAGGATCCCATAGAGTTAGTAATAAAATAGTTTTACTTTCTTACATAATAATTCGAGTCCAATTGACTACGGTTTCTTAAAAGTGAAATAAATCCCTGAGCTGGTGTAGAAGCCTCGATTTGTGTCATAAAATACAAGAAACTTTCCTGAACATACTTACTGGGCTATGAATGTTCTCAGAGTTCTTCTGTAAATAAAGAAGAAATAAATAAGAGAACTGCTCATTGTACATGACAATGTTATTTGTTTTGTGGTATGGTCTCAATATTCTAGATCTCATTACACGCTAAGCCTTCAACGGTCGTTTGTTATGTTTTATAGGCATTTGCTGGGGCTATTATGTGGTCCACTTAAGATTGACTTTATGTGCCTGCGAGACACATAAAGATAATAATTGCCGAAATATTAGGCAACGTGAACGGGGAGAGCTTTATTACCTCAGTGATATTACACCCTACGGCGACACCACGAAGCAGTTTTGAGGAGGAAGAAACGAATCAGTCTTGTTCAATAGAAGATATGATATGTTCTCAGCGACAAAAGATCTCAAAGTTGGCATAAGCAAATTGCTCCATATTTTGCTTCATTTTCTTTAGAAAAAAATTTTTTCTCAACAAACATTTTCAACGAAAAATGTGACAGTCATTGTGTTATATATCCTAAGTCAATTTTCAGACGAGTTAATTATTTAATAAATAATACTAGTGTTTCCTTAAGAATGTTGCAATTGGGAGAACTTTTCAACTTTGAAGCCAAATATAAAATTAAATCTGTGAATCTCAGAAAAAATTTACATTCACATGTGCTAAATAATTATTCTCCATTGGGCTACAATCAGTTTGCAGTACAGTGCAGATAATTTTCAAGCAAAATTTAAATCTGATGCAGTATAATTGTCCTTGAATAGTGGAGTACCTAAGGATAGCAGCCAAATATTGGAACTTCATATCAACGTGCAATGTTAAAAATAGATGATGTTTAAAGATTCTAAAAGCGCTGTATGCAATAATTATAAATAATTGGTTGTGCTTCCACTAAGTAAACAGTGACGTGTGATGAAGCTGAAGAGTTGCGAGGCAATTTATTTATGCGTTCGTCGGACACATTTTGACGATAAATATGTAATGAATGACCCCCAACAATTACTTTTGCTAATATTTCACAAATTCAAATTTTTCAAGATGTGTTGTTTATGAAAGTCTGGCAAAAATGAAGTCATGTCTCTTTAACTTGCTTGACGGTGTAGATTTACTCTGGTGTACCTTATATTATGTGAAAATGAAATTCTAAGCCTTGAATTTTTCGCCCTGAAGTAGGGCACCCATAGAGCGCACAATGTATATCTATATATATAACAGCTATCAATATATACAACAGCATAACTTTATGTCGCTGACCCCACTGGATGCCTCCAAATTCTTACGAACAATCCTCTTGGAAATGCAACACTGCTGCATTTCCCCAGTTTCACTTGCAACTGATTCATTTCTTATGCAGTTTTTATGTAAATAATGTTATTGTCAAGAATAATAAACTTAACTGATAACTAACCGTGTGCTGATCATGTCTGCTATGCACAGGAACTTTGTGAGGACTTTGCCCGACTCTAAGATTATATAATTGCCTTAGTGATTGATTAGTAGGATCATGCTACTGCATTATACGATTGCGTTGGTGATTGATCAGTAGGCTCATATTACTGCATTATACGATTGTGTTGGTGATTGATCAGCAGGCTCATGTTTCCACACGTAGGCAGATTTGAAAATAGTTTCGAAAAGATCAATTTCACTTGAATAAAAGCCATTGATTAAAAATTGTACCTAGAAATTTAATGACTCTCGGTCCCTGTTACGGCCACATGAGCCCAGCAAACTCAGCTTGGAGACCGAGCTGAAATCGCGAGGATGTTCAGGTGGGCTTTTGCTTGCCACTTCCAACTGGGTATTTCTTGATTTGAAAATAATATTTCAGTTTTTTCGTCAAATAAATTTCGTGTGTTACCATGATATAAATAGGTTTTAGTTTGAGCAAAAAATCCATAATACTGTGAAAAAGTTAATTCATCTCAAGGGAAAGGGAAAGTGAAATCAAGGGAAAGTGACATGTAAATCAAGTTTAGCTACATAATAACGACTACAGCAGTCAAAGTGAGAGACACCGCTAGAGAATTATTGTTTAATTATGGAGTTTGTTTATAGAATTATGAGTAAGCCTCATAAAAAACTAATAATCTGAAGCAAAAGTCCCTTGCTCCTACCCTCAGTTCTTGGTGCACAACCGTTGGAATGTTCACAGTATATTGCGATCGTGCAGTGAAGGAGAGGTTCGAATTAGTGCCTTAGTTCAATATTGGAGACACGTTTGATTTGGGGCCAAAATGGCCAATATTTTTTGTGAAGGCCCTGGAACGGTGTCGCAAAACGCTTACTCAGCAGTTTCTACGGTCATTTCGATCTTCCTCGGGCTGGCTAAAACCGGCTTGGTTTACACGTAGGCTTGAGACAGGAGAATAAATTTGCTCTCTTGCAGAGGCGCACTTTCAAGATTTTTAAAAATTATCAAAGACTTTTGCAAACACAATTCTCCTGATCAATAGGGTCTTTAAGTCAAACAGAATAGTTCATTCTTGAAATATGAATGAACGAGACTGCTCCTAGAAGCAAAAAAATAGGTCTACAAAGTTCATGATTGAAGTGAACAGAGTTGCAACCGTTTTAATACGAATTAAGTAGCATAATCCTAAATAAAAACTGAAAGGCAAATAATGTTACAACTGTTTTTTGCATTTCATGATATCAATTTGAGTCGGCATCATTTTCAAGGTTTTGGTTTGGTAGATCAGCGTACTCGTGCTGAATTTATTTCCGGAAGAAATCGTCAAACTCTACGGTCAGCTCACCTAATATTTAACTATAACTCTACGAACACTGCACCCAACAATTGATCATAACTCTACGGTCAGCGCACCTAACATTTAACTATAACTCTACGGTTACAATTATGTAGTCAACACACCTAATATCAGATTAGTGCAAATGTTTTTGTTGATTTGCCAACTCAATTTGAGAATAAAAACCTGGTTATTTTTAAAAAATTATTCATAACAATAACATCCTTAGGCGTCTATGACCTGATTCCATCTGTGAGTTAGTTTATATATGCTTCGTTTGTAAAATTCTTAAAATTTGGATGTGAAGTATAAATCTAACAAATTTTTAATCTCTTCCAGCGATGCCAACCTAAGGCCATTTAAATTGTCCTGTGATCCTCGAAATAAGTAATAATCAGAATGGGCGAGGTCGTGAGAATAGGATAGATGGTGTAAACCTCCCATTTAAGTCCTTTTAGGAGAGCTTTCGTGTGTCACACTGTTCACGAAGGCACAGGCTCTCAGGAGACAAAAAATGGCGGAACCCATTTTCCGAATACTGAAACCTTTCGGATTTGTTTCAGTTGGCGCACCACGATTATATGGATTAGATCAAACTGGTTAGCCAGTTCCCTCGAAGTTACTGTCGAATTTTTGGTAACAACCGCTTCCAACAACTCCAAATCAAGATTTTTTGGGCGACCACCTGTAACTTCGTCTTCCAAGTTGAAATTCTCGAAAGCGGGAAACCACCAACTGCAAGTCCTCTCCTTCACAGCATTGGAGTAGTATGTAGTCATTTCCAAATGCACATTGAACGTTTTGTGCTGCAACACTTGCACTGGAACCTCTATGAAACTCGTAGAATGAAGCATGTCTGATATGTTCTTTTGTTGGATTGAGCATCGGTGTAAATAACGAAGCAAAATATGAATGATTCCTTAATAGTCTGAAAGAAAGAGATGTAAATTACTCATGAAATTATGTCAGCAATGGAAATAGACATAACATCAATGTAGATAATTTTGAATTTTTCTCGGCAACAACTTGTGAACCAATCTTATATTTAACAATAAATTTGCACGAATTATTTTACAAATATAGAGTACCTCGCAAAAGAGCTGGTTAAAAGATCACAAACATTTTTGGAGAAGCAATTTTCCTAAGTAAAATATAAAAAATGAATGTCTTCAATTGGCTTTCCGCCCATTGGTAAGTTTACATTACATTGCTAGAAAAGTCTGAGCAACAAACAAGGTGAGCCAGCTGAATGTCATGCTATTGAAGAATATTGTAGATTCAAAATGGACGCGGGTTGCAAACGCTCAAATGTGGAATAGTACCTCAATCAAGACAAATGTACTCGCACATTTCGAGTCTCAACTTGAGGTTAAAATTACCCATGAAATATTTACTGCCATTCGGCCAGGGAACAGCTGAGTGCCAAATTCGGCGAGCTGGTTAAGTACTTTTCACTTCAAGAAGATCGTTCGCTCAGCTCGTAGTCAAGTTGTAGAAGCTCGGTCCTGAACCCCCAAAATTGAAATTCTTGCAGTTTGGAAGTATCTGATATTGCGAGTTAAGCTTCTGGAAGGCCACAAAATACACCCTAGAGGTAGAGGGACTTCCAAGACTGCTTCCCAAAGAAGAAAGTACGAGCTGTCGATGTAACGTTCCTATAAAATAGCACTGATAAAATACACGGGAACAAATCTAGTTCTACGCTTTCAAACTTCATTAAACTTCATTAAGAAACTCATTAGATAAATGTATGTTAAAAATTATTTCATACAAATTTACAATCTACTTATGTTTACAATCTATTTAATTTACATATAACAAGTCAAGTTAAGGAGTACAGTTCACTTAAATCGATATTCAGGATCGATTACGAGAACTTGTTTTCTTTAAAAAAGTGCCTTCAATAATCGATTAGAATTAGACTTTGAAGCTGTGTTTTCGTAGCTCACGCAATGGTGCTATTGTGTCCTCGTGCGTGAAATTATTGCAGCTGAATTGCTGCGGACAAAAATTTCCTTACCATGAACATGCAGATTGAGATGTCGGTGAATCTCATTATTTATGATTTGATAGTAAATTTGTGAGCAAATTTATATTAGATTCACCTTAATGGTGAGCAGTAGAGAATTATAGTCCAGATCCTCTTGAAGATGAATATAAACTTGAACAGAAACCGTTTAAAAATATTAATTATTCAGGACATTCCATCAAAACATCAATATTTTCCACAGACAGTGCAAAATACATTGTTTTCAGACTCCGTTCTAATTTTTTTCAACTTCAAGGTATAGTGTGATTAAGCCTGCTATGTCTCATCTATAAAACTGACTGAAATAGTGAGTTCCCAAGAATTTTTTTAAAAATCAGCGTTATTTCATACTCAGAAGTTGATGATATTTAAATCGCTTCAGAACTCGGGACTCGCAAATGGAATCGAGAAGGACTTTTTCAAATAAACTAAATGTTTTCCTCCAAGTTGTTTGCACCTTGGTATGCAATTCTGACTCGAAAAATTAGCTGATTAACTACTTTTTCTGAGAGAGCTTCTCCTCAGGCACCTCACCTGAGAGCAAGGATAACGGCGGCTGCAATTAAAATGTCGGCCTCATTTCTTGTCAACTCGAAGCGAATCTTTACTTCGCTCCACTGAAGACTGTTTACAAGCAGTGACAAAGAAAGCTCATTCGATGTCACCTTCCGAATTAAATGAAATCAAAAGCCTGGCGAACTTGAAAGAACGAGGTCAGCTGGCACCGAATACAAAACTCTTGATGGTTATATCATCATGAGTAAACAAAACTTTCTATCGTGTGAAGTTAGATATTTTAGCGAAGAGATTGCTATCGTCAGTTGAAAGAACAAATGTCAGCTGTCAGATTTTCTACCAAAGAAAGCCTTGAATGCATGGTTTGTTATTACAACTTGGGACTGCGGTATATTTTATGCCACTCTATCCTGATGAGTCACGCGTCGCTTATAGACGTTATTTTAAAATATATTAATAACTTAATATGCTTGTGGTATTTAAATACGATGAGCAATAATTTTTGTAACAATTAAAAATAGAATAGATGTATGGAACATTATCTTCCTTAGTATTAGAAGCCAGATGGACTAATGTAATTTTCTATAATTCTCCTAATAACTGTAAAACTGAGATGCAATGTATATTTCTCTTAGCTATGTATTGTGGCTGATAATTATAGATGATAGAAGCGACCACGCCAGATTATCGATACTCTAAGTAGTTTTTTTTATTTCCGACGGGACAGTGAGTGGTTTTCCGTGTTTTCAATACTGAGTCTGAAAATACTGCTTGCATTTTAGATTTATATCTCATCAGTTTCTCAGAGCGTTTACTCAACACTGGTTAATTAGGCTACGTTCTAGGGACGAATGGAATGCAAATCAAATGATATGCGGGGAAGCACAGTTTTCCAGTGTTATTTTTCGTTAAGTATAAGTCTGAAGAGTAAATTAATTATTTTAAAACGAACTAGGTATCTATGTATCAGCAATAATTTAATAACACCTGCAATGTTGCGGCAGTGGACGGAGTTCCTACAATGATCGAAAAAGTCCCGTGCTTTCTATGGATTCGCAAAACTGTTGTGACAAATACAGTAATGAATACTCGTACATGCGTAGTTGTCATGAATACATACGTGAAGCAGTCGTGCATGTTAGTTCATGCCAGTAGAATGAAGTTCAGTAAACGCTGTAACAAACCAAACGATAGACTAACGACTCTGGAATTGATTAGCGAAATACGGAAAATTGAAAAAACTTGGACTAAATTAAATTGAACGAATGTAATTGGAAGCTTTACATTTTTGTGTAGAATCTTCTCCTCAAGAAAATTCCTCTTATCACTTCACTGTCAACCAAGAAGAAGATCTGATGATGTTTCAATGCTCAAAGTGTTTCCGCGTAGTAAGTAGGAATCAAACTATGATGCACTTCTCTAATACGTCACAAAAATACCATTACGATTTTCGGGCTCCATGGCGTACTGGTTAGCGTGATTACCTCGTATCCATAACGTTCAGCGTTCTATCCCGGCTCAGGAAAGGTATTTAACGTACCCAGGGAGTTCTTCCATTGGGAAAGGAAGCTTAAACCCCACATCCCTCACCACGCCAGTAGTTGTAAGGCATTGAAACCCAACGGTAAAACGTATTGGAATTAATCAAAGTTTTTGAAGCACAAGGGAATCCTTCTCAGGAGCGCGCGAGGAAAGCCTTTCCTGTTAAAAAATAGATACTAAATTCCAGGTATCGCATGAGAACGATATTTTATTTTAAGAGTGTCATTCCATAAACACAATATATCTATTCAGAAATGTACAATTTTTAGGTATTAAAAGATAAATTTCGAAAAGTTGGTTCTCTTCTACCAGCGGAGTAGCTTGCAAAGCATTGTCTTCTAGCGTTTTTCGTTATATTTCCTTCATCAGAATGAAAAAAAAAACATTTTTAAAAAATTTTATAAGTCGTATCAACGTCATCCGCCACATTCACTCTCATCTCCAGTATAAATTCTGCTACAATTGCCGAGCAAAGGAAGACGCGGCGCGTTTCTTTCTACTCCTGAGATTTGACTTTCTTTCTCGAGCAGCTCAGCTATGCTCCAGCCATGCAAATCTTCTCAAACTCCCTTAGTCACATTCAATAAATCACAAAGTTAGGCTCATAAATCTGGCTGCATTGTGATTGGTGCAGAAACAACCGGATTTTCCATACCTGCAGCCAGCCCCCAAGCGCCAGCGGGTCCGAGGTGTTTTATTTTCTTTAAGGAAATGGTTCTTCCTTTCCACACCTGATTTTCACTGTTGAAATTGTTTGATATAAATGATGAGCAACCCATTTGACCTTCGCTTGTGTCCAATAAATCAACTGAAATTGTAACTTTCACAGCGAAGTATGCTTTTTCATAAAGTTAATCAGATAATCAAACACAATTGAGTGAAGAATGTCTCCCAACGTTATTTTAACTGACCTAAAACTGTTGCGTAACCTAGCGCAAGTTTAAGCACGTAACTGGGGAGGCGGGAATTTCATTGCAGGTTATTCAATCAGGCCGGTCAATTAATTTTTAATTTGATTCTCTGCATTACTTAGTATTGGAATGAGGATGTTATGAAAGTCATCCTCTCGGTACTCTGCTACAGAAAAACAGTTCATCCCCCTAATAGATGAAGCTGATTTGCTTTTAATAAAACTAAAATAAGATGCTGCGCTGTATCCAATTTCTATAGCAATGAAGCAAGCCGAGCTTTGGATTTAGATGATGGGGCGATACTTCGTTTGCATTGGGATTAAAAACATGCGCGAAGACCTAATGCCTGGGCTGCCTCTGACCCTTGTTCAAGTGGCGGCACCGCAGAGGTCAGACGCGCTTCATTTTCTCGCACCTCGCCGGCACCTGGTCGCCTGCGCCTCTCCAACGGACCGAAAGTTTGGCCTCCTGCCCCCCGTTGGGAACACTTGCACTCTGCACCCTGCCATCAAATTAGTTCGGTATCAGATTTAGCTGAACTCAATGCATAAAAACACACTGAATCATCACTTCAAGTTTGTGCTCACACGCTATCCCGATAACGTAACCTAATAGCTGTCAATTTAGAGGCGTTCATTTTTCAACTGAATAGAGTTCACTCTAGTCATAAAATAGTTCACAAGAGAATAACTCGTAAAATAACTTAACCCACAATAGACTTCACAATATAATAGAGTTCACTCTAGTCGTGGATGTATCTTAGAAAAAACTTACATTTCTTTTAGCACAGAGTTAAGTGGATTCCTTTTATTGAATGTATTCCTGAACAAACAATTCGAAGGTTTGGGGATAGGCCTACTCTTAGGGCCTCCAATTGGTAATATATTTATGTGTAAACACGAAAATGATTGGATTCAACAGAATTCAGTTCATTTTAAATCTACTATTACCAATGATGGAAACGTAGATGACACGTTTTTTCAACAAAAATCTGGTGAAATGTACTTTCTGTAATATCTTAGCAATCAGTACTCAATTGTTAAATTTACCCAAGCATTACAAAATAATAATTATATCAAGTCGTGCTCTAAGTATATCGATGTATACCGTTTTAGCAATAAACTACCCATCATCTTTAGCTTCATATTGTATTGACAAATTATAAACGAGAACCTATGCAGGCATCGGCGTGCAAATAATATATATTATATAAATTGGATAATTCATGTCTTTGCTCTAGAGAGATTGAATTTTCAATATTTCATCAAATTTTTCCATCAAGAGCGTTTTTGTGCAACCTAAGTTAAAAAAGAGAACCCTCGGATTTATTCCGATTCATAGATACTTTGCCTATTCATATGCCATTAACTCGTGTATTATAATTGAGTTGTGTACACTGCACATCCCAATATGTTGGCTCAGCCAACAGAACACATTTGATGAGAGTTACCGAGCACGCAGGTTTCACTTTCTGCCAGGGAAACATCTTCAAATCTGCCGCCTGCTTCATCATCAGGCGACACAGCTCAGACAACGGTTGTCACAAGACTATTACTGTTGACATATTCAAAATATTGTACTTACTCTCGTGCAAGAATTTAGATGTCCATATTTCAAAATCCCTGTGCATCCATACGCTGAACACATCCGTCAGTGAATAGTTAGCCGAGAGTTTTAATTCTTTGAAGTAAAGTGTGGTGACATTATGTACTTTAAAATTTTATCGCAATACATATTTCAGGCTAGTTGAAAATGAGCTTAGGCTCATAAAATCTAAATTAAGCTATTTTTAGAGCTACCTCCTCCTAATTCTTCATTAGGTGCGGATAGTGCTCTCGTTTGGAATGAGTCGCGCACTTGGAACTTGTTAATTAAAAATTTCCCTCACGAAAGTCCGGTGGTCCCGCTGAGCAGCAGGAATGCTTAGAATCTACAAACAAATAGCTCCGTGCATTTTATAAGATAAACAAAACATGTTTTTCTTCGAATTGATTCTTTTTGCGTAATAATGAATAAAATTGTAAAAACAATTTTATGTTTATGTTAATGAGTTGAATTTGGTTTACATCGGTTAGTATTGTACAATTACGTAAAAAAGGATTAACGTTATGTAAAAAAACGTTTTTGTCCTATCATTTAATTAAAAAATATTTACAAACTAAGAAATGGCATCCTTTAGTGATTCACGTAGCTTTTTTCATGCCCACTGTAGAAGCACGAGCTTACCTATTCTTTCATGCCCACTCTAGAAGCACGAGCTTACCTACTCTTTCATGCCCACTGTAGAAGCACGAGCTTACCTACTCTTTCATGCCCACTGTAGAAGCACGAGCTTGCCTTCTCTTTCATGCCACTCTAGAAGCACGAGCTTACCTACTCTTTCATGCCCACTCTAGAAGAACGAGCTTGAGAACATTAACCGGAGGAAAACCTTCCTCATTTCCTGCCAGCCGCCAATTTTTGTATTCGTCCAAAGGTCCGAGGACAAAACTTGCTTATTTTCTCATGCATTCTCTGCCAACGAAGAATTCCAAGATCGGCAATAGTTTGTCCTCGGCTGCATTATGTCACGTTGAAGGTTGTACGTGCGAATTCTAAATCAGTTTCCCGAACTCATGAAACTTTTTTACGTGGTTCCCATTGGCGGCGAAATATACCGCGAGAAATGGATCACCATGAGCTATCTGTGACGGTGCTCCACCCTAGAAACTTAGTAAACAATGAACCTTCGAGACTACACTCAGAATTTTTTCTGTGTGCTTTAGGCTTTGAGTTGGTTAAATTAGGTTGGGATTAGGGATAAGTTTGTGGTTGGCTTCAGTCATGAATAAATATAAAGAGTCATTTAGGCCTTAAACGGCCTTAAACGTTAAAAATTAACGACGATAAACGTGAAAATTTTACTACCCTACACAAGCATAAGTATTTTTGACAATCATCACCGATGTGTTTGGCATCATTCCGAAGTTTAAGTTATTCTTTATATGTTTAATTTTAATTCTTAATATTAATATCTACAGTATCCGTTTTCGGGTTATAATTAATGAAGCGAGTCCAAGCTACCTAGGCGGTGGCAGGGGCAAAAAGCAGCAAAAGTCGTCATTGAAGAGACACGTCGCCGGATTCGAGGCTGTTCCTCATTGTCACGACTGCAGAAAACTTACAACAATGGAAGAAAATTTCCCTGGAGTCGTGTCTGAGGCATTGGGGGGTCCTCAAAGCCTTATGCTCTCCGCTGCTTTACTTCACACTAAACAATGTCCATTGTGGGTTTTGTTCTAGGCAAATATTTACAATTAACTTCCCTGTTAATGTTGAGGTTTCGTTATAATGGATATACTGTAGATTGTCAACAAAGGGTTATAAATGCTGCTGGACCTGCGTAATTAGTATTTTTCTCCTTTGTAACATACATCCAAATTAATAATTTCCAAAAGATTCATACTTCATTGTAAAATATATTACTCATATTACTCATCAGTAACTCGGCATTGATCTTTACGAATGATGAAACTGAGCAATAACATCATTAACTGTTTTGTTTTCAGTACTACTGAATTTACCTGAAATTCACTAACACAGAAGTGAGATGTAGGTGTCATCGCCGAGAACAAAAAGGAAAACAAGAGCTATTAAGCAACTCTTCTTCCCTCTGCTTGAATTTTATGTTGTTCGAATTCGAGGTGGAATTCAAGAAACCCGTACCTCGTTCATTAGATTCGTCATCAAGAGCGACCACAATGCTTCAGACCATCGCGTGCTCTGCACTCAATACGACTGGAAAAAGCGTTACAAGTGGAACCCAGCGACTGTAAGCACGCCCATTAGTTTCTCCCGCTCGCTTCCATGACAATCTCGCCTCAGCGCCGGCGGATTTACTCACACTTTCCATCGTGGTTAGTTTTTATGCCTCCTGGTTTGCTGGGGTTCGTTCGGCCGGGTTTCTCTCGGAAAACTTGCGACGATCACAAATGGCCCGCATACGTCAGCTCGGATGAGCTGCGCAAAAATGTAACCACAAACAAAGCTTGGCAGCATTTGCTTGTCGTAAAACGTATGACCGAGGACTACGGCAGGTTGAAGTCAGATGGTAGTAAGAAATTAACTACTGGTGTGTCCTTCGAAATGAATTTCCATTCATTTCTTGTAGACAAAGTCGCTGTCTATTGTCAGATTTTGCTGATATTATAACAGGCAAAAAATGTTGAAACAAAATAGTTCAAGCGGTAACGCTCATATTTGTTCAACAAAACGATGGAATTCCAATTTGATATTTAGTTTGCCAGTAAAATCTTACCTCGATTAATAATCTCGCATTAAAATCTGTAATGCACCTATCGAGGACCGGTACTGCTGTACTAGATTACTCCGAAATAGGAAGAAGACAGGCGTGGGTGCTTGGGCACACTCGCTGAGCCCGAAACATTCGACTTAAACTCATTACTAAAAACTAATTTGTACAACTGTACATACAGATAATTCATATTGTCTGGTTGAAAAGCTAGAAATATTTCGAACGGCGAGAAAGATAATGTATTAAAAAGCTGTTAAAACATCGGTTTGTAATGCATCTTTTCTGTAAAACAATGGTAATGTTTTTTACAATGAATTAAAAAAAACAATTATACCCCCATTGTCGATGTCATAAGCTGAGCTCACTATTGTTGTCCTGCGAGCCCAGCCCTGATAGACTGACCTCCAATTCGTGTTTGGGCAAAAGAGTTGACCCACTTCGGTCCTGCAGACAATTTCGACTCGAGGAGTAGAAGCGATCAATCTCGCGTGAGGAGCGGTTCCCCCTAGCATCATCCTAACAAATAGAGGCCTCAAAGTTTTTCGACTGCTCGATCTAGCTGTCTGCTCATCATTGCAAAATTTTTTATGTGCGTCCACGGGTTCGGTTCTTCTTTTCACACTTGGCTTCTGGCCAACACCCCTTCCTTCTGGCCTGCTCCAGCGTGCATGTCGGACGGTAGGCCCTAATGACTTGATGAATGGCCTGCAATATCGCAGGTCGGCGGAAACACTGGGCTCTAGTGCCCGCTGGCCACACTCATGAAAGGTAAGACCATCCTACAAATGGCTGTGGATTTTGGTTCGACGCCGCGGTATCCTTCTGTCTAATGCGCCTGGGACGCGAGGGCGATATTGAATGTCGGATGACCGAGATAAGGAATACTCTTGTATTGCTATCTTAGCTCAGTAATATAATCGGAACTACTTTAACGGCTGCAATTTGACGTTTAAAGTTATATTTCAGCAGATTTTGACAATTCAGTGTGGGAGCAACTTACTTTTTTATATCATGAACATCATGCAAACAGATCTGCCAGATAAATTTCAAAGGATTTCAATGAGAACCCTATTAATAATAACTTCAATTAATCCCATGCTCAATTTGTATATGCTTGAAAAGGTTATTAAATACTAGACAAGCTAACGGATCGCACTCACATTTTAGAAAACAAAAATAAGATCCACAGAGTAATTTCCCGAAAAATAAATTTCTCCCAAGGAGAACGATAGTTTTCTGTCTATTGAGATGCAGCTCAGTCAATGAATATAGAAAATTCTGCTGGAATCTCATAAGTATGTTATTTATCAGGAAATAGAAAAAGTTCAGAATTATGGAGAAGGCAATGTTAGTTATCATAAATATTATAGATCTGATGTGTATAGAAGTTGACTAGTGGACGCAACACATTCGAGTAATTGATTTATATTGATTTATAAGTTGTTTTAGCTCTCGTAACACCTGATGAAGATGAGCTCTGAAGATCCTTGTATGGGGCCAGGAATTAAAAATAGGAAAGTCGCGTCCAAAGTTTGACTGGCCTCCTACACTTTGACTGGCCTCCTACACTTTGACTGGCCTCCTACAATTTGACTGGCCCCCTACAGTTTGACTGGCCCCCTATAGTTTGACTGTGGCCTCCTACAGTTTGACTGGCCTCCTACAGTTTGACTGGCCTCCTAAAGTTTGACTGGCCTCCTACACTTTGACTGGCCCCTTATAGTTTGACTGGCCTCCTAAAGTTTGACTGGCCTCCTACAGTTTGACTGGCCTCCCACAGTTTGACTGGCCTCCTACAGTTTGACTGGTCCCCTACCCTTTGAATGGCCCTCTCACAGCCTGTATGTAAACTTTACCTTAAATGGAGCAAATTGCAGGACTAGATTCTTCAAAATTCCTTCCCCCACTTTCGATCCAGCTTTTAATGGTTCAATTGGGTTTTCAGAAGATCGTCTGTCGAAAGCATAGAAATATTTAATGCAGCCTCGCAAAGATGTTCAACTGAATGCAGCTCATGATGAACTGCTTTTGTTAAAATAACATTTGCATCTCGCCGGTCAAGCTGAGGTGTCGCCCTCACGTCGAGAAGAGATAGCACGTCTCCCGAAATGAACCCCCGCCTCACAGGAGTCTGCGCCGCCCTTTGAACCGTGCGGCTGGCACCCGACTTGCGTGGCCGGGGTGTCTTGATCTCTCTCGATCGGGGTGTCTTGATCTCGCACGATCGTGTACACGGAACCTGAGGTTGTTCTCGCACGCTTTTCGCACACCAGTAATTGACTAGCAGTTAATGTGACCTTAAATTCATTCCATGAATCGACTTGTGAAATATGACGGAGGAAAATTATCTCAATTAAGTTCAAGAATGAAACAAGAACGCGGATATTTTTCTTCATGTCGATTGAATAGAATTGAAGAAGTGCAAAATTTTCGTGATGTTCAGAATTTAATTTTTTTGGAAATTTATTCTCAATATATGAACATATAAATTCCTATTAATGGTCAGGTGAATCGAGAACAGAAGCGCACCTTGGTAAATGGCAAAAAAATAGTCTACGATGACGCAGCACTAAAATGACATAGATGCAGTAATAATCACCGCGCTCAAATTCTAAAGCTCTAGCCCTTCACATATGACCCTCGAATTTTTTCGTTGGTGAAATACTCAGCTTTCCTGAAGTTGTGTTCGGTCTCAAATGTATTGTTATTTATAGTCAAAGTGTTCAACAAGAACTAGTAGTCTGGGTATAGCTGCGACTTGTAGAAACTCAAAGAACTAATTGGGACCCGCTGGTCTCCTTCACCTAAATAGGTGATACTTTTGTAGGACTTACTCAAATTTTCTTGTCAATATTCCAACGTTTGACGTTCATTACACTCTAGAAACAAGTAATGCGCGTTCAATCGTAAAATTTCACACATCGACCCGATAGCGGCTTTTTGTCTCACGATCTTTGTTCACTTCTGCAACAAGCGTTATGTGACCCACAAAAACTTTGTTCACTTCTGCAACAAGCTTTATGTGACCCACAAAAACTTGTTCACTTCTGCAGCAAGCGTTATGTGACCAACAAAAACTTTGTTCACTTCTGCAGCAAGCGTTATGTGCCCCACAAAAGCATTTTCGTAGCCGATAAAGGCTTGAGGGTTAGAGTAAAACGTAAAATTTCTGTATTTGTGTCAGCATGAGCGGCTTGACTGAAGATACAGTGGCATAACAGCGAATCGTGTAAAGCTGAAGAATTCCTCTCAATGATTCTCAGGTCACTGTCGTTAGCAGAATAAACGCAATACGTTTTAAAATTCAAAATTATTACTTTACCATTTCTGAATGATTACCATAATTCATCATTTCACGTGGCCAACCATAAATTCAACTCTCCCCACACGTTAGTATTTAAAATATGTTTTTGTATTTTGATTCAACGAAAAATACAAGGGCTCAGTAGCTTTGCATTTGTGCTAATCCAAGCCCACTTTCTTCTTAATTTCGCTGTTTGCAAACTCCCAGTTCTGAGCACCGTCGCAATTACACGCTAAAATCGCAGTGAAACAAAAATTCTCAGCTGCATATACGAAATACTTGAAACATTTTCTTCACTCTCCAGCATCAACTTACACTTATTGTCGACAAATTAGAATCGGAAAATATTCTCAAATGAGGAAACATTCAACAATGGGGTTGAAATGACTTATGACATTACAATGAGTGTCTAATAATTAAAATTTAATTAATATGAGTCTATCTGAGCAAAATATCCGCTTTGAGGTCAGTTACCATTAAGGACAACAAATACAGAAGCAGATATCTTTCAAACTTTGTATATCGACCAGAACTTTCGTACGATTTTTGTACTCACCGCCGCCACACCCATTACTAAAATATTTAATACGGGTAGACGTCCCTACACTTTACTTTTGCATTTTTATAGCGTGCAAAAAGAGTCTAGAACGATGTCGACCTGCTTCTCTACCGCAGCATTACAAGCTGGATGTTCCCAGGACACGCCTTATGGAACCGAATGTTCCCTAAAGCCTCGTGAGGCTGCCTGCCTTCCTATTATTACCAGAGACTGTGCCGAGCACATGTAAAAATACTGGCTTTCTGAAGTGACGCTGGAGTTCTCCTACACCGAAATCACTGCTGGAAATATCCCATTAAAGTTGTGCATTGCCACGGATATCTCACTCAGAACTTGTGCAATTTGCATCAAATGTGAGTGATGACGATGGTGACGCTGAAGGTGAGGGAGGTGACCGTGTGTGCTGGAACGACAGCAAAGCTTGGAGATATGTCTGTGTTTATTGTAAGACTCGCAATGACATAGCAATGTTGTTCTATGTTTGTGAACGTCGAGCTGGTGACAAAATCATGTACAAAACCTAGTCTTAGGGCATTTTTCCAATGCATTGATGTCTAAGCATCGGAAAAAGTGAGCTTAGAAACGTCGTTCTATGTTGTAGCATACATTTCCACTGAAAAATGACGGTCATATTTAGGGATAGAAAGTCAAGGAAAGTAATTTCGTGTAATATCTACGCGAATATTAAAAAGAGCGGGAACATTGCAACTATGATGTTAGATTAGGAGAAATGAACGTAAATGTAAAGAATAGTTCCAAAATTTAAGAATTTTTATATTGTTGCGAATGCATGAGTGGTAAATAAATTAATGAGGAAGAAAAGATGAGTTGGAATGAGTGTGAAAAACATGTATTTGATTGTTATGAGTTATTTGTACTGAGCTTTGTTTCTAAGAATGTAGTCGGAATAAGGAAAATGAATAAACTAGAAAAGAGGAAGTAGCCTTGGAGATTCCTGCGATTTGAGATGAAATCTTGCGGCGTTTCTGGAGCGCGTACGAAAAAGGCAGCGAAATTCTTGAGTTAAGAGGACTTGACTGTGCAGAGAGTGGGCGGGACTTGACTGTGCAGAGTGAGTGGGACATGACTGTGCAGAGTGAGCGGAGCATGACTGTGCAGAGTGAGCGGGACATGACTGTGCAGAGTGAGTGGGACATGACTGTGCAGAGTGAGCGGGACATGACTGTGTAGAATGAGTTACTGAGCAGCGTCTATTTGACGTAGTGTGAGGTCAGAGGGTCGGCACCTCAGGGGTGATCAGAGGACTGGGTGGCCGCATTGTGCATTTAGATCTTAGGGTCGAAATACAGGTCTAGTTGAAACGTGCTCCTTTGCTATCGCTTCAATCCGGAATGTTTTGTGTGGTGAGACTCAAGTTTTGCTGATTTTAATACAGTTCAGTGTACTTTATGGTATGATTTTTGGTAAGAGCAACTTTTTAAATGAATCTATAATTAGGTATTATCATACACATCTAAGAACGTTTTTCACATCCATTTGAAGGAAAGAAAGAAATGATGAAAGAAATGGTGTATTTGGAAAAAAATATATATAAATTCAGGAGTCCGTGAGAGGCGTCCCAAAGATGGAGTCAGGCCCGGACTGTCCACCAGTGGCTGAGGTGGAGGAGGAGTCGTGAGACAAAGGTATTTGTGCTAAGGTTTTTCAGGTAAGGATTAGACTTTGGATGAGCGGTCGTTACAGCAACTGGACCGATCGAGCTGTTGTGAGCTGTGTCGCACAGCAACTACCGCATGCGCGTGACGTTACATCGCTGCAGCCTCCTGCCATTCCGGTACTTTCTAACTGAAATTGAGTGAAAATCTAACTAGTGGTGTCAACACCCCTGAGAAGGGAAGTTAACAGGTATTAGAGAACAACGCATGCGTATAGATTTATCCTTTGTGATTACTAGAACTTTTACTGGAACGTAAGCCTAAATCCGGCAGACTATTGAGGCGGACTACATGAGTTGATCAGAACTTCACACGTGGTTTAAATCCAGGAAAACATCCCTCAGGAGAATTTATGATCAGGAAGGCAATCGGCTTTAACTTTCATAACATTCGTTCTGCAGTTCGTGGAAATGGTCGGCTGACTGAGCGCTAGGTAGCTGACCAAGTCATGACCAGCACCGAGCTGTGGCGTGAAGTTGTGACCGAAAAACTTTCAGAGCGGAAAAAGAGCTGCGTGTTGCAGCACGCGAGACGAGGCCCTTGTCGCTCCTCTCTGGAGGTCGGCCAGTTTTTTGCTCTCCAAAGAAGCGTTTGTCTTTCTCCACCCGAGTGAAAATCCCTCATGATTTACTCCACCACGTGTGTCGCCATTCATCATCTCCACGCATCGCTTTCGGGAAGCTATCCAGACTGTCAATATGGATTATCTTGGCTCACTCTAAAATATTTGCAATAAAGACTAATTTCTTAGCGCCTCTCAGCGGCGTCTGTGCACAGCCCCAAGAACTAGTGCATGCTCTACAGTTTACTGCAGGACTTTTCATTGTGGAAGCTAAGTATTCAAGGCGGTAACAGCTAATTCCCCTGTTATATTAGATCTCGCGTTGTGGTTCTGGATGCTTCATATATTTTAATGATGGAGGAAGGAAGCTCTAGAATATAACAGGGTACTTTCGTCGGTGGCCAGATAACATAGCATACTGACTCCAATGTATGTAGAGGTGCACTCTGTACATGAGCCTCTGTTCACTGATGCACACTGCACATGAGCCTCTGTGCACTGGTGCACACTGCACATGAGCCTCTGTTCAGTGATGCACACTGCACATGAGCCTCTGTAATGCACACCGCACATGAACCTCTGCTCACCGATGCACACTGCACGTGAACCTCTGCTCACCGATGCACACTGCAAAAGAGGCTCTGCTCACCGATGCACACTGATGTCGAAGCCATGTACGCTGCTCTGCAGGTTTGTGCCATCACATCTCGCTTCGAGCAGTGTGCTCTCTTAATTGGCGCGTGTGAGTGATGTCCCTTGGAGGGTTGCTGCTAAACCCACTCAGTGCACGTGACGGTGTGGCAAAGAGAACGGTCATTCATTGTATGGTTATGTGTTGATAGATCATTTCAAAAGAGTGTTCATAAAGGTTATACTGTGAAGCTCGAAAATTGACTCGGAAGAAAAAAAACGTTCATGGAGGTAGTTTCGGGAATTGTGCGATGTGAAAGACATATAAATGCACTCGGTGCCATGCAAGCGTGCTTGAAAGTTATTGTACGTACAAATTCATGAAAGAAATTGTCCTGCACAATTACTGTAGTGTAATCTCACGACTGAAGCATATTAATAATAGAGATGTTACAGTATATTCACTAGAAATTTTACAAGAATCTGAACACTGCCTTAAGGGTAATTTGAAATATAGGTTACAATGTTGTAGAAATTTGTATGTAATAGGGTTTCAGCTTTTCAGATTGGAATATTCGTATATTTCCAGTAATAAGCTTATGTCATTATATTTATGCCCTCTCCTGGCCTTTCTCATTTATTACGATGTTCAAAGCGTCGTTTGTTAGTACCTGTCTCATTCCTGAACCTTAAAGTTTACTTCTGACAAAATATCCGCAAAAACAGCGGAATATTTAAGATCCGTTTCTCTTAACCCACTAGTATTAGGAAAAATAATCCATTCATGATTTTTAGCCACAGATATTTTTCCACAATCAACTTTGTTAGACCATGCTAGTTCTGATGCTTGCCTGATCAATGAAACAAGAATATTTGATTAGCCAATGTCTATATTTTCGGACTAAGTTTTTTACGAACACATGATATTTTCATATACTTTTAAACTATCTTACCGTGCTTAGATTTTCCCCGCCCTTCACCCTCCAGTTGACATCAATTAGTGCATAGAAATTGGCATGCGAGTTAGACATCCTTGCCCTCCATCTGACATCAGTCACTACTGACTCGTAGGAGTATGGATGAATGAAATTCACGCTGAGAACCTAAGCTTTAGAGGGCAATGTGGCGGCATGCACACTACAACAAAAATTTGCTGCTCTCGAGCGCGAACCGTAGCCGGGCCTTCATTTTCCATTAAATCTTTTCATGAGTCTCGGAGCGACACCGCATTTACGAGCGTCAAACATCATCCAAATTCCAATTGAGAACTTTTTCGCAGTCGCTTCGACGAGTTCGGCCCAAAGTTTGAGAGAGACAAATCTCAAGTTCCTTTAGATGCGATAATCACAAACGTGGAAGACGAACTTCCTCGGCGCCAGCAGCTTCACCATTGAATTTAAGTTCGAAAATAAAGAGCCAGAGTTCTTTAAAATGTGGTCTCGCAGACATGAATTTTCTCCCTTCTAAGAAGATCAAAATTGAAAAGGCAATGTATTCAGAGGTTTAAAAATAGTGTTGACTTGCTTCAACTTCTGTGGATTTATTTTGAGAAAGTGTATATTAAGTTTGATGATAAGTACATGTAGGTATATTCGAAATGTTTTCCTCAAATTACAACACACTTTCGATGTGAGGATGCAAAAGTATCTTAATGGACTGTAGTTACGGGAGCTACTACTAATAAATTAACGAGCTTTCAAAACTAATACATACCACATTAAGCGTGAATCATTCATTGAAATGGTTCTTGGAAGTCCCTCGCTGCGAGCAATGACAGTAGAACCGTAGCCAATATTAGGGATCATAGAACCACGCCGGGAAAGTCATGAGCTTTTTATCAAGCTCGAGAGTATAATTATTTTCTCGACTCGTCAACCAGTAATTCCTTGTTTTTTCACTTTGCTTATTGTTTTTCGTCTATGCTTAAACAGCTAAGGTGCTCATCAATTTAGTTTTATAATCCAGTATCGTTTGCACGTGTATCCTTCTTCAAACAGTTTTTCAATTTGAAAATTTATGTTCAAGGTGAAATATGGCGTGTTGTTGAACTTGAATGCTTTTTTCCCTTCTGAAGACTGGGATTCGATTAAGTGGGAAGCTTGAGTTTGTCGATAAATAGAGTCAACTAAAAAGAACACTCCGGAAATATGCTAAAGAAAACTCTGGAAAGATACTGGAGTATACTAAGGAAGTATACTAAAAGTAAAAAGTATACTAGAACAAGTGTACTCAGGACCCCTTATAAAAAGTTCATTTTAACAAGTTGTTTCTCTGTATTATGGATACGAGTACTGTGGCGTTGGTCAATACGGGACCTTTAGGTCCGCCCTCGCCTGCTGGACACAGAACAGGGAAGGGCAGAGAATGTGTCCCTCTTGCTGGACTTGTTTTACCGCACATCAGAAGTGTGCCAGCGGTAGCCCTTCATAGGTATGTTGCGTGAAAATGTTTACGGCATCTCGATTTAAAAATTATTCAGCTGCACTGTCACATTTAGCTCAATTGAGGCTTCTCAGCTAAACGTCATAGGTCTGTATTGTATGCCAGAGCATGAATCTTACAATTGTTAATGAGTCTAATAACGTGGACATACTTTTTCTGCTTGATCGAGTCAATATATTTTGTTTTCTGTAATTGCATTTGTAAAATGCCTTCAAACTTACCTTAGCGATGAAGTCGTTGCTGATGCCTGAGGTGATTTGTCGATTAGTTTATCGTTGAAAACTCATCTCATTTAAAATCTGCTCCTTAGATCGGTTAAAAAATGCAGAATAAAAACCACAGAAAGTAAAGAATGATTATTTTGTTGTTTCACATATTTAGAAATTAGTTATTTCTGAGTGTTGAACTTTTAAATCTTTTGTTTTTTTTACTAAAACATGACAAAGTGAAAAATTTAGCATCACACGAATGTTTAACACAAATTACTTTTTCTCGTCCAACTGTTTACTGCGGTATCATCTCAAAATGAGAGACAAAGCAAAAGAAACTGCGCTTTCAACCCACTATTTATTACGCTTCATGTCTGCAAAATTATTTGCGATTGTAGTTCTTACCAAAAAAATCAGCGGAATTAGTCACGAGGGAAAGCAAGGATCTCATCAAGAACAATTGAAAGAAACGACAAAGCCATTGTCAGCAGCTCCGGCCCCCTGGCGTGAGCTTGTGTTTCTGCAGCCCTCGCAATTCTTTTCGGGGCACCAATCGAAACTTCTGACGAAAGTTGAGCGGTTGCAATTGAAAAATAAAGGTTGGTTTCTTGCGCCTAAGCCCAGCCCATTGATTCTGAGTAATTGGTGGGCTAGGAGAGAGAGAAAAATGCTTCTGCTTCAAATTTTGACTCTGCTGGATGGCGAGGCGATCTCGCTTCATTAAAGAGCTTCCCAATTAATGACGAGATGCTCGAGCAAAAACCCTCAGTTGCTTGCAAAGCCTGCGATGAAGTGCGGTCGTTGGCGGAGGAGAATTAAGAGCCAACAGGGCCTGAGTAATGCGAACGTTTTGGCTTGTTTTCATCTCAGGCAAAATGCGCAGCTGATTCTTCTTGTTTCATTCTTCAGACTCATTTGCTTTTTAGAATAATGGAGTTTAATTAAAACAGCATTGTTTCTATGTTACCTATGTATTTCCATGTAATTATTTGTGTCAATACAATACGATTTTTCATGTGCAAGACCTCCTGCTATTCTGCTACTCGTAAAGAAACGTTACTAGGTAAAAGAAAATCTTTCCTGTTGAAGAAATTCGTGTATCTCACTATTACAGTTTTTTATGTCAGTCAGGAGGCAGGTCATTATGCTGTCAGATTTTGACACTTTCCTAGACGTAATTTTCTCAGTTACCTCATCCCCGAAATCAAATTGTTCATAGAAAGAGATATTGAACGGCCATGCATTTCCCGACATGAACTCACTTGGAGAACATTTCACAAACGTCAACGCTTTCGAAGTCTTGTCGTACTCAGCGAACAAGTTTGCTTGACCGTTGGGTAGTCGAGAGAAAGCGCGTCAGCGACCTTTAGTAGTGTTCTAGGCTCCACAATAATTATTTCTCATTTTATTCTTGATTTTCGCTAAGATTTGAGCATGGCTCAGAGTGCGGGCTACAGACAAACAAAAAAATCAGGCAGCAAATTGAGCTTGAAATGCAGACCTGTCTCGCCCTCTTTCGTGGCTCATGTTCCGGTGAGAAAGGAAAGGGAATTCATTTGATACCAAATGAACTCTCCGATTCTGTGAGACTAGAAGCTCAAATTTCTTTTCTGTAAGTCAAATTTCGGCAACATTTCAGGGGGAAAAAGTGCTATGAACTCATAAGGGAAATAATACATAGTAGAGAAATTTGAAAACTGAATAAGTAAAATGCATCATGTGTTACTTATTTCCAGAAAAATGTTAAAAATCACCATTTCTTTAGATTCCTCAATGAAGTAGCTATAACGATTCTGATAAGTATTTTTTCCAAAAAAAATCTACTTGATTTTGCTTTTTTAACTTTGTGTGGACTGATTCTCTGGTACTTGGAGGCGAGGCAGCACACTGGTTGTGCGTATTCCTAGGTTCAAGGAATTACAAGGAAATCCTGTTTTGACAGCCAGCGGAGGCCGCTGAGTTACTCAGCTCGGGAGCGCGCCTTTCAACTCTGGGCACGGATGACATGCCCCAATTCCCACCCGCTGATCCCGTCCTGTGGAAGCGCCACTTTGGGTTCCTTTGAGGCCGTCGCCATTTTGGGACGACGGCCAAAGGCAAATCGAGACATTTGCTCAATTCAGTTTGCAGCATTCTCCATTTAGCCAGCCTCCAACTAGGCTCTTAGAGCCAGATTCTCAAGCTAAAAATGTCTTCATGCTAGAATTTTCACGTCAAGGTTTATAGCAAGGGCAAGAAGTTCTGAAATTTCTGCTGCGCTGTAAATGAAGTTTTCTAATAAGGAAAAAAGGGTAGTTTTCGTAACTTTCACTTTTAAGCCACTCAAATCTGTGAAAGATAATTGCAGCCACTGATTGCATGTTGTGCACGACGAGTTACGAGAAACGCCGTGACAATGGGAGAGGTTAGTTCCGTCTCGGCATTACTGACAGGTCGTGACTTTTAAAAATGTAAATTCTATCGAGACCTACATGCTCCTAGCAGCTCCTCGAACTGGAATGTTCACTCCTCTGAGGGTTTGCTTTATCGCTAATAGCGTACTTTATTTGGCGAAGATTTTGTGGTAGTAGCCAGCTTTTTTCGGCTGCATTCAAGCGAAATGATTTACGTAGCTCCAGTTAGACGTGTTACGAAGCTGCCCAAGCTCTAAAAAACGGCATTTCTGCCCCGACGGCGGGTTTCAGCTCATTTCAGAATCCAGTGTAGGACATTGTGACTAGCGCTGAACAATAAACTTAGCTAACCAGGTACGACTCGCTTCAATATTTGTATCATGATTTTGACTCAATAATCGGCTAAATAGAAATATTTTTACGTTAATTGGTCAAAAAAAAATTTTTATTAATTCATATGATATGCTCCTGACTACGACTTTTTCAATAAAAAACAAAATACGATCACGCTCACGTTTTGAAATAGCATCCAATGAGAACATCAATGGTTTCTCATATTTATGATTTCGAACGCGTGCTAAAAGAAATCAGAACAAAGTTTCTTCTGATAAACTAATGCCGCTGAAGGGCGTCGTTTGCAACGCGCGCATGCGTGCGCGATCGGAATGAGCACACTTGCATTTGTCCTGCCACCAGAAGCTGTCAATCGCCAGGAGACTGCCAAAGGAAACTAAGTGAACACTGTCACATTTTCATGTTTGACAACGCGACAGAAAAGTTCGGGCAGCGCTCTGCGTCAGATTTCACCTGGCTCATGAATAATCTCTGGTGAAAGTTACCCGTAAAATTCAGCACGCATTCAGAGACAACACCACAGGTACTACACAGATGAAGCACTCACCGATAGCTCAAAAATGGAGAGCTGTTTCTGGCTGCGAAGCAAAGGGTTTGGTATCTCGTCATGGTCCCGTGCGGCTTCCAGAGCTTCAGTGAGCGCAACTGCAAAGGATGAATGATTTCCTCAGAATGGAATGATTTTCAGTGTTTTTTATTAATCGCTGAATTCATTGTAAAGCAATGAACTTATATACAATTCTTCATTTCGTTCATGACTGGCATCCCCAATTTGTGATGTCATACAAGTAATTTCACACTTCGTTCACGTATTATGCAGCGACTTTGTGATTCACAGCCGCTAAAGTATGCTGTTTCTGCAACACTGGATTTCTATTCAACATTCACTCGAGCTACAGACCCAGCCCTGATCTCGCTTCTTCAGCTTCGAAAGCAGAAGTTCATGCAAGATTCACCTTGTTACATTCCGCATCCAACGCAGACAAATTTTCTCCCTCCAGATTGGCGGAGGAAATTTACGAGTGGAAGGCCCTGCATAGCTCCATCGTGCACCGTATCCTGGAACGTTGCGTGGCCATTGACGATGCATGCTTTGTCCCTAGTTTATAGCCTGTGGATCCCCTCAGAATATTTGGCTGCTTGTGGGCATATTCTGTAGATAAAGACCTCGTAAAAGCCCCTTAGTCTGCACCACCAATATTAAATTAGTTTTAAATGGATATACCCGAAGGGGACAAAAAAAACACGTTCGAAGGTATAATGAATTTTGCAAATTTTGCTTTAGCAGCTGAAATTCCTGATTTCTATCGTTAACAAAGTATTTTCATAGCTCGTTACAGAAGCCAAAAATGAGTTACGTTTGTGTTTCCAGTGAAAATTGTGCGTCTTAAACAGCTTCGCTACGCACATCTTCAATACCTCACATTACCTTTGTGCTCAGTCTATGCGTCACGAAATGACTGCATCTTTGTCTCTGTTCTAATACTTCTCATTAAGTCATGAATGAGGCTGTCTCTGGGTGGAGGCCTGTTTTAGTGTGAATTTTCCCTTCAATGTTAAGAACACATGCAACTAACTCCTTGGTCTTTACCCTGTTCCCTCAATCTAGTGCGTCCATTTATGCAAGTTTCCAATTTAAAATTAATAAATCTGATATCATTGACATCTTATTTTTATTTTTCGTTACTGATCTTATTGTGAGGAAGGATAAATTGAGATGTGAAGCATTGATTGACCTGTTAAACGTAAAGAATTTGAACCCAATGCGTTGGGAAATCAACGGTTGAAAATGTTTAAAAAAAAAGATTGATCATTCATGAAGAAATCGTTGATCCAGAACTAATTTTGTAAAACTAAAAACTTACCCAAATGGGGACCAGCCGGATAGGATGCTTAACACCATTGTGCTATGAGCTACTGACCGCAGCTTGGAGCAGCTGTGGGTCGCGCACAGTTCCGGACGCGCGAACTTACGGAAAGTTGACCGGCGATTGCAGCGCCTTAGGCCACGGTCGTCCCTCAGCCGCGTCAGCGCTCTGATAGATGACTCGACAGTTGTAATTGAAACGTCCTTTTTGCCTGCTTTCGGAAGGTGAAGAAATAATTGATGGGAGCTTTCATTAGTTGGAAGTCCATCACTTCCGTTGACCCACTTCAGGGTAGTTGCTAATTTTTTCGCTCTCCTCTAATGATTCAAACGAAGAAAAACTTTCGACTCTGAGTGAACGACTGCAGCAGCTCGGCTGGAGGCTGGCATGGCGAGGCCGAATTATTGGGGCGAGGGCTAGCGCACGTCGCATCAACGGGATTTTCCAACACGTACGTGATTTTCCAGAGCGTGCTGTAGGCGAGGAAAAAAAGATTCCGTATCTTCTGAATCAACTCATTGATTTCCCTGTAAAGTACATATTTTTGTTCGGGATTTGGTGGTCTCACACCAAAGACTTGAATTCATAATTGAGATATTCTTCTGAATGGATACAAATTTGAGGAGAAAAGTTTTTTATAGCCAAAAATGCTTTTCCGTGTGACCCTGATTTTCCAACTGAAAGTCTAGAAAATTAGCAGCGTAGGTACTCGTGCCTGCACATGTTTCGTGCCATTCTAAACAAATTAAATGTACCCTGTCGGAGGCTGAGAGAACAATTACGGAAAGGTTTTCGTCAAATTATTTACGCAGCCGATTCCGATTGACGTTCGTAGTTGTTGCATTGAATCATTTTTGCTTCTAATTTCAATTTTTTGGGAATAAATTTTGCCGCAAAATGCCGCACCGGACAAAAAGCGTCAATCAAGGTCGGCAATAAAGCTTGTCTGCGATTTTGCTGACGTCACAAATTTCGTAATCGGCAATCACTCTAATGTCGGCGACGAAGGAAAGATTCCCGATAATCTACGAGAATTAGCATCTACAAGGATTTTTGGCAGGTTGGACAAAATTTCTGCGGGGGGTGGATGTCAAGTATAGAAAATCGAAATGATTATGCAGGAAAGCAGTTGAAAGTGGGGAAACTAATTGCAATTTCCCCCTTCTCTTTCATCGCATGCGAAAAATACACCTGACTGTTGCACTAAGAAATGCATCGTAGCCTTACTTACCGATTTTCGTACTTCACATATGTAAGTAACTAAATTACTCAAAAATATGTCACACGCACAGCTGTTCTAAAATAGAATACCAACATGGTGAAATTTTACGTCAGAGAAAATGTTCGTCTGGCGTGAACTTATGAGGGCAGCACATCTAGAATAATTAAGGTAGCGCATTAGGCCAATGCTGCCTCCGCCACGAGCGCTGTCAGATCTTTCTGACCTGATTTAGAAGTAAGATGAGTTTCGCCGTCGCCGGGTACCACTCATCTGCTACACAGCAACGCACTCCAAGCCTCTTTCATTCGCAGCTGGAGGCGTGATTCACGCCTCTGTTTATCACGAGGCTCAGTCTTGTATTAGGCCTCTGACTATAGGGCTAAGGATCCAACTTTGCCTGGGCTTAGAAAACCTCCTGCGAAAGCGTATTCGTCCGAATGCGCTGTCATTCGCGCGTATTTTTAAACAAGAGTATTTTTGTTTGCAGCTATTTCAGCGCCTTTGTTTATTTCGCCTTGATTGTAAGGTGGAAGACGAAAGCATGAGGCCTTAATAAACCTCTTGCCATTGTGCTGGTCTACTCCGATTGTTCAGAGTTTGTTCGAAATGGCTTAGCTCTCAACCATGACTTACTTCGTGACCTACATAGAATACAAAAATATTCGCGTGTAAAAAAGCTCCGATGTTTTGAATCGAATAACAATTTTTTGTTGAAGCCTGCGACTGAGTTTTTTGGGTAGGCAGGTGTAATTGCGGTATCTGTAATATTATGAATTGTTTTTGGAATACTACAATTTTGTAAGTATCTTCCTCATGGGAACAAGGGAAGAAAAACTCACTTTGCATTAAATTTATCTTGAAAACTTAGTTCAAGCAATGCACTCGATCACTGGAAAATTTAAAGCGCAATTACTTCCTATACTCAAATTATGTTGACGTCCTCAGCTCGAGAAGAAAGTCGCTCCTCAGTTGAGGCTGAGCTTTGAAAGAAAGCGCTGCTTTCGAGGAGGTCAATGCAAGCAATAAAAGCAGCAAAGAGGAGGTTAGCTCTTACAAAGCAAGCAATACAAGCAGCAAAGAGGAGGTTAGCTCTTGCAAAGCAAGCAATACAAGCAGCAAAGAGGAGGTTAGCTCTTACAAAGTAAGCAATAAAAGCAGCAAAATTGAGGTCAGCTCTGGGAACAGCGAGCAATACACAAGGTAAGAGAAACCTTTGCAAACTTTCGAGCTCCTTTCGGGGAGCATGAAGTGCGTAACCGATTATCTGTTTTTTATTGGGCTTCAAATAATATCGTACAGTTATGGTCAGACATAATTTTTTTGCCAATTTCGCAGCTTGAAATAAAAAAATGTTACAGAAGTAGAGCACTGACGTTTGGAGAGGTCTTCTAAGGTAAATCTACGCCCTAAATTTTTGTACACTTTCAGTCCAACCATACGATCTAAACTCTACCTCTATTTGTTAAAAATGAATCGAGTGAGAACCACGTGAAGAACCCTCAACATTCGTTGCGACTACTCTCCAACATACGGCCACCATATTTTGAGGCACAAAATGAAAAAATTGGGAAAATTGTTACGCTTGGCCTAGGGCGCTTAGGCCTACAAGAGAGTGAAGAGAGGGAATTAGGCATGATGGATTGTCTGGAATCTCTTTGTTGGTTGAGAGGGAGGGTGTTTTCTGGAGCCTATTCCTGCTAATGGCGCTGATGCTTTCTTCTTTGTCTATAACGTTGCTGTGCCTCTTCGGTCAGCCTTTCTCCGAAACTTCTCGACGCTCGTTACGGTAACGGGAATGTTCCTTGACAAAGAATTATGAAGCCGCTAAATGAGAAACTAGTCTCTAAGACTTGTCTTCCTACCAGCAATTCTTGATGTCGTGGTACAGTATTTCTTCCCCAACAAATACAAAATATCCAATTTAACTTTATTTCATCACGAGCAGCAGTTTGTTGTAACATTCTAAGAGCAAAATACGTTATATTTTCCTTCGTGTTACGCAAGCATAAATGACCTAATACAAATCGCGGCAATTAAAAACTCTCTCATAACTTTGAAACTATATCGCAGTCAAGCCACAGAATTCTGAGAGCTTGAGTACGAGCGTGTGAGGAGCCATTCAGTGCCAGACAAAGGGCTTCCATGTACCTAGCAAAGTTTATCAATGGCTTTCGAGGCCTTCGGAGCTCAGTCAACTTTTAGCAAGTTAGAGAGCATAATTAATAGCTTTAGGTTGGTTCAACTTGGGGTACAAGGCTCATTGATTTATGATGTCAAATCGATCGAATATATTTTCTTTCCCCTGACGAACTTCGGTTAGGTATGCCGTCTGAAAGTGCCGCTAAGGCTTGTCAAAAGAGTTTTCTGGAAGTTGGACATGTTTTCCGGACAACTTATGGAGGCTAAAGAGCTACGGGTCTTTCTCCCTGAACAGAGTTAAGGTACTTTGGGAAAACAAGTCGCTTTCAAATTTATGAATCACCAGAAAGGTCCAGCACATCTGACTGAATGACCGGACTTCCGAAGAAAAATGCTTCACAAGTCTTTTCTTTTTCACAAACTTTCTTTGCTGTTCTTGAAATGACCCTTTACGTGCGAGTTTCAATTGTCTATAAAAAATAGCCTATTCAAAGTTAATGATCGCTGTCATTGTTTTTTACTGTCTCACCATTTTAGTTTTACTTTAATATCATGCTCGTTATATTCATTTCCACGAACTGATTTGTCGTGCTACGCATCCTGTGCTCTCACGTTGCGTCAATATTACGCAAGTGTTACTGCTCACAACCAGCTTCACATTCAGTGTGACAGAGGCTTAACAGTTTTTTCTTCATGGGAAAAGCCATTGTTGCAGAAAATTTTCTAAAACAAAGTTTGCGGTAAGCTTCATTTGCAAAAGCGCTGAAATGCATTTGGTGAACGTCACATAATTTTTCGTTGTTTCTGTTGCTGTGGCAGCGGCACTGGAGTGACCTCACCAGGGCTCAAGCCTAGGCGGAGTGTGTGCGAGATGCTAAATAATTACCTCAGTAATATGTGATCAAATGATACCTCAACTCTGCCTGCCCCAGCACGGGATTCCCATCTTTTATTTCAGAGCCGCACTTCAGCAAACGAGGCCGTAAAATGCGACGTAGAATAAGTCACGCGGCAGGAAATGCCAAGCGAAAGAGAAACGTTCCGAACATAAGAAGTGGTGCACTTCTCGGAATAAAACGGAATCTTATTCCCCCATGCCTCATTATATTTTCCTGATGGGTACATGTGCGTTCATCAACTGATTGAAGTGGAAATAATGAATTAGGAAGCTATTTCAAGCGGAATGGACATTCGCGTAGATGCGCGTCTTTGCCCCTCGACGAAATGATTCACTCATCAGATAATAATTTCCAGTAATCTTTTTGCGACAGATTCACATCTAATCCATCCCATGAACTGGCCGAACATATTCGTTCATGTGCGAGAAATATGTGCGTCTCTGAATGTCCTTGAGAGTGGGCATTCTTGATTCAACTATGCAACGGAAATTCTTTACAGCAACTCAAGAATATCCTGCAAATTACTATGTACCTTGCAATAACGAATCAAATTTAGAGGAAATATACGTCAGGCATTTAAACAATGTGAAAATGTAAAAATAGTAAAATACTTAAGAAATATACCACCGCCTGTCAAAATTTCACTCCACATTCTTTGGGTGCCTTTGGTTTTTTCCAGCCTAGCACAAATGTTTTGACTGGGTTCGAGACCTCACACCAACAAACGGGTCGCGTCATTTCTAGCCAAAAGAAGCTTCTGTACGAAAATTTGGTTGCTAGATTCGCTCAGCTGTAATGCTGTACAACTACACTTCACCTTAGTCCTAACATCAGTCTACTCCAGTTCAAACAGTTCAGCCTCAGTTTCTGTGTAAATCACTTCATTTGCTTTTATTCAGTCTCTCTTTTGATTAGAAAATAAAGCAATATATTCGTAAAGAAAACATCAAAATTTTCAAGTTGATAAGCTACGAATTTTCGTCAATAATCTGTGTCTGTTTCACGCCTTTGAAAATATACGCGGAAAATGACTGCGACGCTGCTTAACAGGGCACCCCCCAAAATAACGTACACAAATTTCAAAGGCTGTAATTCAGAAACTATTAAACGCACAAAAAATTGAAAAACAACATGCTGTTTCTTCAAATTTGTTCCATTTTTGAACCGAATTTCAGAAGAATTGATCCAACCGCTTTTTTTGAGCAGTATTTTTAGTAACCGATACAAAAAACCTGTTTGCACACTTTTGTTAAAATTCGAACTTTATGATGTTAAAACCACGTTTTTAATAACTTTCAACCGTTCATTAAATAATAATACCGTTAAAATAAAAAAATAAAATAAATAAAAGCAGCCTCATCGCCAACCACAATGTCGTCCACAAACCGAAC